>VNWS01000007.1:1133707-1284336 GCA_009800995.1 Colletotrichum sp. COLG31 | reverse complement strand
GCAATGCAGTTAGTCAATCTTTCAATAGACTGCCCGTCCTCTGCTTGCTGCTCGTCGTCTGGCTGATGACCCCGGAGCCCAGATCCTGGTAGCGTAGCGTGCGGATACATGTGAAATCCCAACCTGAGATGGTGATACCTCTTGGCTTCGCAATGCCCCGAGAGCAGCCCTGAAGCCCTGAGAATAGCAGCAAGCCCCCCGCCCATCCCTGACCGAGAGATACCACATGTGTTTCCACGGTTGAGATACTGGCCATCGCCCATGCTAATGCCCAGCCTCTCACTTCAGTCTTCCCGGCGGACCGGTGCCTTGACCGCAGCTCCTGAGACAGTTGATGAGAATGCCCAGAGATGGGATCTGCAATCAACAACAACGAAACAAAACAGAAAGCGGCACCTTGATATCTATAGACTAAACGTCAGCACCGCCGCACGTTGACTCAGGTCCAGATCCACGCCAGAGACGAGGGTGCATTCGCCGTTGAGACGCCAGCGCTTGCCATGTCAGTTTCCCCCTCAAACACGACCTCCAAATACCTTCCAGGTTACAAGTGACAAGTATCCGTAGTAAATCTAAAAGTAAAAAGCGATGATGGCGGGGTCGCAAAACACCGCTAAACCCCAACCAATTGGCCAACCACAGCTCGCCGATACAAAACTGCTTTCCTCCGGTTTGACTAACAGATTCCTGGAAGCAACAGAGCCAATTGCGGCATAGCGACAATGGCAGTTGCAGACTGCATTGGAGGGAAAATCCAGCCTGCAGAGAGAGTCATAGTCAGGAAAGCAGCAACTGCCTTATCGTAATTACTTGCTGGAGCCAAGCACGAATTACCTGAGGTGCCGGTCTAAGAGGAAAGACCAGAAGCCAGGCGTACCTGACTTGCAAACCTAAGCCAATTGGATTGGCAAGACACGCCGAGTGCCGGTGTCTTGCACCTCCCCCAAGCACACACAACCTTGAAGCATTCATTCTGCAAGTGGTGGCGCCTGTCACAAGGCAAGCAAGGTTTCATGCACCAAAAACACTACACTGCGCACCCTTCGCAAACCAAGATACCGACATAATTTCCCCAATCCCGAGAGAATTGCACCCAGCTCGGCAATCCTCGCAATCTCACGAGCTCTTCACGGGACTCTCAGAGCTTGAAAAGCCTGTATGGGCTCTCCCCGGGCGCGACCACTGCCGAAGGCCGAGGATAACACGGCTGTCCACCCGACTACACGGTCACGGATCGGACGTCCGCCTCTCTCGACGGCCTGACGTCCACCCAGCGCGTGCTTCTCTTCGGGACAACTCGACGCGATATCAGTCGTTGCGATGAAGTTCTCGGGACGCCGTTCCTGACCATTTTCGCCCCGCGGTCCAGCTCGTCGCAGAATGCGGGGTGGACGGGGTGACTTGCACAGGGTTCTGCCTTTTGTTTACCCTTTGACGTCTTATTCTTTTCCAGACGGCTTCGCTAGGGAGAAAGACAATATCCGAAATATCGTCAACCTCGGCCTCTTGCACCGAGGGGCATGCCCGCAAGACAGCGAGCGCCGGCTACCCTTCCGCCACCACACCAGCGGCCAGCCCTGGGATGGGATGGGATGCGACACGGCAAGGCAGGCCACGCCGACCTTGGCCCGGACTAGCTACTGTAACCGCCAACCGCCGCCGCCGCGACCGCCCACTTCACCTTACGATGTCCATCCAGTTGGATCATCACTGACCACATGTAACTACAAGACGGCAGCCATGAAGCCACTCGCCAGAAGCGCACCATCCCAGGCGCAGGACCTAAATCACCCAGGTCCCTCCGTCAAAACAAAACCGCGCAGCCCCCATATTACTCGAAAGTTATTCCCGGTCCACTGACTCTTGAGGTGAAATCCCCGGACCACGCAGGGCCTGTCCCGTGTTCCCCAAGAGGAACAAGTCCCATGAAATTGGGCACGCCAGAGACTGAATCATCGGCACTGGGCCGGTGCATCTCGAGGTGCAACTGCAACTCGCCGTATCAACCAGCTCGACTCGCTACACCGCCAAGGTGCCACTCTGGATCTCACTTGTGCTGCAAGCATGCGGGCGACTCGGCCAGATTATCCTGCGCAGTTCAAGCCCAATGTTCCGGGTCGTTTCCAAGACTCTTGGCCCCCCATCGAAGCCTTGACGTCCCCGTTTTCTCTTTTTCTCGCTAGATCCAATCGCGTCGATATCAAAGCGCGAGCGGCATTTGCAGCAAGGAAAGGAAAAAATTGCCTGCTCACCAACCTAAACCCACCATGCCATACCTACCATGGTGATGACTCCCCAACCACATCTGGATACTCCGACGTCGGCTCTGCCGGCATCTGGTTTCCCAGGCCCCCTTCACTCAAAGCGCGCAAGCAACATAGTGCGTCACGGTGTATCTCCAGTCCGCAAACGAGGCTGGACGACGATGGAGTTGTCGATGGTAATGAGAATTAGCCACAACATCACCACACTATGCGACATTTATTTCAGCCTGGCCGCCTCAGCTCCTGAAATCGGTGCTGGTCGCCCCCCTTCTCCCTGCCACCTTGCGTGATCGCCTGCCATGTGTGACTCTTTCGAGTCGGCGGATATCAAAGGTTATTTGAGGCATACGCAGCAGCAGTCTTCGTACCCGCCCTGCACCCCACGATTAATAACGCCGGACTCCAGCGGTGCATGCGCGGCGGTGCCAAGGACACCAGGGACGAGATGGATCTACACTCGGCCGGCCGTCCGGCGAGATCATGCCCAGGTGCCAACATCGACAGAGAGTGGGGGTCGTGTCGGTACTCTCGCAGTTTCGGAGAGACATCCACTATTCAGTCTGTCCACGTTCGAGCAACCTGTGGACGAGATGAGACGACACCTATTTTTGACTCATCGAATCTCTCTCGTTGTTTGTCCAGAGTCCTGGTCAACCCCTCCTCGACCTCCTGTCTCTGGCCCCGGCCCTTGAAACAAAGCGCGAATCGCCCGAAATAGGAGGGCTCCGCTCCGCTCCGTCCAGCTGTCACTGCACCACCGACAATGGATGCGCGCCAAAAAAAAAAAAAAAAAAACCTACGAAGAAACTCACGGGGAAACCTTTCCAGACTTCCCATAGTTCGGATCAAGGCCCCGAGAGCGGCAGTCCACCATCAAAGCACCGCCGCTCGACCATGATTGCAACCGCCGTTGTCACTGCTACCCTCCACATCCAAGTTCCAGACCTCTTGGCTATCGCGGCCAAGAGAAACTCTCTCATACACACACTTTGTCACTCAACCTTTTTGAACATATTTGTCTCTTGCTCTCACAGTTCGAAGCTGGCACATGTGCCATAGATCCCAGAAACAGTTTCGCTTTTTCTATTATACGAAATAGCGGGCCGGAGACTGAACGACAAAAAAGGCCCGCGTCCTTGGATGTTTGCCCCGGGGAATCAGGGGCCCCGTTCCCGGGAAGAAAAAAAAGACTAAAAAAGGCATGCCCACAATGCAAAGGTGATGATGGTACAGTAAACCGCCAGCTACCACCCACGTTTCGCGCCCCAGCTGGTGATGCGGGAGCCAGCCATGACCTCTCAGACGGGGATTCCTCCTATCACGTCTTCATTCACGGCACTCGTGGTCAACGAGACTCGTAACATCCCTCCCGGGCGTTGCGAGAGCGGCCCCTACATCTCAGCTGGTAACCACCTCGACGGCGAGGAAGCGTCAATCCTACGCCCCCGAACGACCCCCTCTGTCATAAAGAAAGCTCCCTTCCCCCTGCTAAAGGTATGTCGAGGGCTTATTTGCCAATGGCCTTCTCGACCTTGGCCTCGACGGCGGCAGCCTTGTCCTTGACACCCTCGACGGCGTTCTTGGCGTTCAGGGCCTCCTTTCCGCCCCAGTGGTTGTACTGCAGCCAGCGGTAGCCCTGGGTGAGCTGGGCGCCCTCGTTGACGAAGTGGCAGAGGAAGAGGAGGTAGTTCTTGGGCTGGACGGCGAGAGAGTAGCGCATGAAGGTGGCGGAGTATATGCAAAGAGCACCGGTCATGGAGCCGGAGATGCTGTTGTTGGCGTGCGTATCAGTATATCAAAGTTCCTTATCTGGGTGCGGATTCGGGGAGGCAGATATCGCGATTGCGATTGCGGGCGGCGGCGGGGAAACGTACAGGTCGGGAGACTTTTGGGTGTCCATGATGGCTGCTAGAGGGATACCAAAGTTGGAGACTGGGCCCCATAAGTCTGTTGGTCAAGTATTATTAGCTATATCATTCTCGGCTTGACTCATTCGCGAAGCTATCGCGACAGGCTTCAGCCTTCCCGGGCCTCCGGCGCCGGAGCTCCAGGCCGGTGACGGCACAGCTCCTTCTCTCAGCCGCAAGCCCCGGGAACGATGCAATTCGCTTTAATTGGGAGTCTCAGGGCTTCTCATCACATCGCGACAGCAACTTAAAGCTTCAAGAGCTTGCGGTGCCCTCCCTTTGGGGAGCTTGGGTGCGGATAATCCCCGCTAACTCCGGCCGCGGACCCTCCACCTTGAAAAAAAAAATTCGAGAGGGGAAAAGGCACGTACGGGTAGAGCAGACATAGTCCGTCACAGGGTTAGACCTGATCTTTGCGTTGATCGCCTTGACGATAGCGGCCATTTTGTCGTCGTCGGATTAGGATTGAGAGGGGAGGGGCAGCGTGGTCGTGGTGGTGATTTGGCGGGATGAAGAGGTGGTGGTGGTTTTGTTGAGCTTTTTGCGCTGCGGCTCCCGAAATTTCGCGCGACACAGCAAGCACTGGACAGCAGCAGCACACACAGACACTGTCATTGCGAGGGAGGGAGCATTGGCCGTCCGTCCCCCGGCGGGAATAAAAAAGTGGGTGGTGTTCGGGAATTAGAGGAACACTTCACAGAGCAGAGTTAAAAGGTGGGATATGATTGGTTGAGAGGAGGGTGACAGGGGACAAGGTCACGTGAGAGGAAATGTGCCTCTGAAGGCATGTTTGGCAGTTTGGATGAACATCGGACTTAACACGAAAGCTTGGCATTGAATTACTAGAAAAGAGGGTGACGGATTGGGAAGTTGTCCACGGGGGAACATTGACGGTTGAATTGTTTTGGGGTGAAGTTGAAGTTCAGGAACAGGAGTTCTGCCCTGGGCTGATCTAAGTGGACTGGAGACTTAACTGACCTTCCCGCGTGGAGGCCATGCCATGCACCCCGTCGCATCTCCCCCCTTCCCGTCCGCCGCATCTTGCATCTCGCAAGTATCTTCTCGCCGATGAGCTTGACATGTAGTCAAAGTAATCTTTGTGGGGACCTTTCTGGTTTTTCCCGGGGTGTAGTAGTGTAGGTACGAAGACTTCCCAGTCCCGGTGGATGGATGGGGGCCCTCTTCGGGAAGATGCGGGATCGCAGGACCCGAGGGCGCGGGATCTTCCCTCCCCTCCCCCTCGTCCGGTAAAGCACTTACGCACCCCGCCTCGCTTTTCCGGGTCTCTCTGCTTTGTTTCTGGGGGAGGAAGGATAGAGACACGCCTCTGGATTTAGGGCTGGGGTCGGGTGGTTTTGGATGTGTTCTTGTTTGGTGCGGGTATGTGCTGGGGTGTGGTCTTCGCTGTGGTCGTGTGGGTTGTGTAAGGGATGTCGGGAGTTGGAGGGTTAGGTTGGACTCGGCTTTGGGGAGGGCGCCACCGGGTTCGGATCCGGAGGGGAGAAGGTGCGGTGCGGGAGCAGCTCCGGTTGATGTTTGCTGGCTGGGAGCCTACATTCGTCTGGGCGGTTATTGGTAGATGGGTTGGAGGAGCTGAAGGTGTAAGAGGTGTGCTTGGGCTTGCTGAAGGGGACCGGGCCTCGTTGAGCCGTTGTGTTCAAGGGCCTGTGATAATGTCTTCTAGCATGCTGTCCTTGACAGGAAAAGCAGGGTTCG
Source organism: Colletotrichum sp. COLG31 (assembly GCA_009800995.1). Classification (NCBI taxonomy): domain Eukaryota; kingdom Fungi; phylum Ascomycota; class Sordariomycetes; order Glomerellales; family Glomerellaceae; genus Colletotrichum; species Colletotrichum sp. COLG31. The sequence continues at coordinate 1,278,449 of VNWS01000007.1, read as the reverse complement.
GCTGGTCTACTGAACATCGCGATATCGTGAAAAGCTCGCCATCGCAGCTATATAATAAGCCATGCCTAGCCCTGTGAGTATGGCTGTTCTTCAATTGTATTCTTTGTCATCATCGGTGCGTTATATTCATGACATCCATTGAGTAAAACTGATGGACTCGCATACTTCCAGCCCACGTACAGAGCCTAAGTGTAGGTTCATGGGCTGTGTTGTCTCTGGGCTCTATCTCTGTTCAACTCACGCTGGCTATTCGAGATACATGATGTTGGCAGCACGACGACGGGTCTGCCGCCAGCAGTGAGGACGGCGGTATTCGCTGGCTGAAGGACATACATGTCCAGACTCTTTCCTACACACGGGTTCGCCCAGTGCGCCTGAAAGAGAACTGAAAAAATGCTTGCCTCTAAGAGTCACCTGCAAGCTCCTTCGACTTCAAGTAGCCTGGAAGAGATGCTGGTTGTCGGAATTCCGGTCCGAGCGACCACCAGGAACGTCCACGCCACTCCATTAACCTATCTCATGAGTCCTGTGATGGCCCTAGGACGCTTTTCGGCTAACATCGCTCATATATAACTACAGGTTTAGCTATGAGTTATGTGAATTTCAGGAGAGACAATCTGTTTGCATTCTAGTTATCTCTGCTATCTAGCAACTAGTTTTCTATGACATGGAACACAGCGTCAATCACATGATGGCAGAATTCATCCACAACATCTATCCGTCATTTATTCGCAGGTGCAAATAGTAGAGAAGACACCGGGGCTTCTAGACAGAAGTGAGTTTGATGCGACCCGATTGCTTGTGATAGAATATTCTCCGTGTTCTCGGATAAGCCCCTGGCGGATTTGGAACTCACAATCATCACCAGCAATGCATAACGATCACCAAAGATTCATCGCTTGCCCGACCTAGCTCCTATGCTACCAAACTACGTTTTTGTACTAGCTAGCGCTACTGTGATGGCGTGGAGGCAACCTCGCTTGGCTGACATGTCCTGCTGCCCTCGCACTTGGCGATGTTTAGTTAGCATGGGACGGGCCGAGGGCCAACTTTGGAAGATTACACGAGCCTGGATTCAGGTCACAGTGTGAATTGAATATCAGACAGCCTTCTTAACAACAAAGCTTAATCATTGGCAACAATACTCAATGGCCTGTGTCGTGTAACAAGCTGCAAGCAGTGGTACCTAAATCACCAGAGTTGCACGACACAATCGCGATGTTAATCACTCGTAGAACCCTTGTTGTGAGCTTATATCAGGCTTCTTTCGTCATCTATGGCATCTGTTTAGTATACTGGGAGAATCGTGGGTTGGGGGTAGCACGTCTTTAGTTGCAACTTGTGTAGGACCTCTTGTAGCACCAGGTCAAGTCAACTGGTCACTCAGCGAGCGAAGTTAGTTGCCAAAGCTGAGGCAAAACATGGGGCGACGTGCGAATTGTGTCCGGGATCGAATTGCTTGGTGAGCCAGCCCATTTTTAAATGCAATTGCATAATAACTTTTGCTCCGTGAGCTTGTCCCTGCAAGAATGGGACATCCGGATGATCGCTGTATGCACGAATGTCTAAGGTATGAGCACTCAAAGAACCGGCGGATTCTATCGACTACGAGACAAGTGACAGGTTCGAACTCGTCTAACTTTATCATGCTCTTTCATTATCTTGTTGTTATTCTCTAAGGTATAGTCAAGGCTCCAGGAGAGATAAAGATGTACTGCTACTTGCCTGTACGATAAGTTTTATTACGAGCGCGTCTTGGACAAATATCATAATTTTAACATATTATTTCTTGAGAAAAAAGCCGAACAAGACAGATCTCATTGGCCTGGCCTCACAATCTTGAGCCAGGGACTCTTAAAATAGCAAGATCACCTAAAAGCCCCCGAGGAGTCGAATCTGTTTGAAGCGTGGGTCGAGGATTCGCAAAATCAAACGGGAAGAGATTGAAGTTTTCAATACCGTGTTCTAATCATTACCCTCATCAACGGCGTCGAGTTCTTCAGCCTTCGTTCTGATAAAAGTTACTGCATCATGAAACACCTGTCTTGCCCACCGGGCAATATGTTCTTCTTCCGTGTCCGTGTAAACTAGACGTCGCAAGTATGAGTGCTTTCGTCAAATGGGAGTATCTTTCTACAAAGTCTTCGTCTTGAGTTTCATATGAATACTTTGTCATAATACTCAGACAGTAACAACAGCGAGAAGTGATGGTTCTACGAAGCGTAACAACGTTTGCTGCCGACAATGCTGAGATCCGCTGATGCAGCATCAGTGTAGTCGAAGGATAGATGAGCAAGATTTCGGAGAACAATTCTTGTTACCTTCTTTACAGTAGCTGCAGACATTTCTTATCGTGCCATATCGGCTGGCCAAGGACCAACTCAGACGAGATGAGAATGATGACCCGGACCGTCGCGCTGGTGTGACGCGGCGTCACTCCGTGCGATCTGACCTTCACCATGCTCTAGGCGTGTTTCTTTCATCATGGATATGTCGAAATCTATAGATTGTCACTATTCTAGCATTTCAGGTATCATCTCCGTAGAAACAATTATTGTTGTCAGTACCTGTGAATTTCAAGGATATTGAGGCCTTCCCGAGTCTCTCAGTCTCGCAGGCGGCAAGATTTATGTTCAAGCGACGTGGGATATTCGGTCTATTATCCGAGATAGAATAAATGGATAGAAGCAGGGATAATGAAGGGGGGATGAGTGCACGATGGGTGGCTGAGATGGACTCACTTCAGTAGTGACGAACATGCCTTTAAGGGGCCAGGAGAGTTACCACAACACTATGGGGACTTTTGACATCCGGCCCGAGAACCGAAAACATCGCTGAACAGTGATGCGTGGATCCACGAGTACGATTGTCATGCAAAGAAGGGAGGTGGCGGGGCGCCACCTTTATACATATGCAACTTAAGGCAAACAACAAAAAGGATGTCCGTCAATGCAATGATGATAACCTATCAGCATGATATCCGACATTGAGTGCTTTCCCTCCACCAAAATGCTGAGAAATCAGTCTCAAGTATCGCATAAATGATGCAAGACAGACATTATTCTCGCAAAGTTTGGTGACATGCGGTAGTCGTCTTGGTTGATTGAGATGCCTGAATAACTAGAGGCCGCCGGACAGTGATAGATGGAGCCAGGGTTGGATAGGACAAGGTGCCAGTGAGGAGAAACTCTCGCCCGCTGTCACGCCAATGGTGCTTTTGACCCTCTTAACATTGGAACTTTGGAAGCACTGAAGGAACATTTGTTTTCTCTAAGGATGCAGTGCTACTAAATACTCTTAAATAGACTTCATCGAGCGACGCTCAATCTTGGCTAGGTCTATATTGTCAGAAACTGAAGCTGCTGGGGTAATGGAAATACTCTATTGATATCACTGGCATTCGTACAAGATTTGTGATCGGGGTGGCATTCACACCTGATGGCATGACAGTTCAAAGAACAAAAGTAAGCTTCTCGGCGTGTGGGATTCAATTTACTTGAAGATTATGCAGCAGAGGATACTGTGGAATACTTTGTAGATGATGAGAGTGATCAGTGACGACTTTCCGCTCTCAAGGTCAACTCCAACAACATGGGCAAGAACGACAGTGTAAACCTTGGCGCCAATGAACACCACGTCACGCACATCTTTCACACCAACATTGTGCGGACCTCACAGGAGACCAGAGGCAATCCATCTTGCCTAAGACTTCGATAACGGAAGATCTTGGAGCGGTTTCTTATGTGCTCTTCTTTTCATTATGGTCTTGATGATGATGATATCAAAACACTTCAACCGGACAAAGTATGCTTCAACTTAGTGAGCGATATGCAATATTGAGGGAATGTTTCTCAGAAAATGAGGCTACAAGACACGATCTCGTTCATCTTTCAGTATGGTGATTGTGACCCGTATGAGACCGATCCACGTTTGTGCCAAGACGTCTGGAAAAGGTGTTGTCATCATCGACGTAGTCGTGGGTGTGCGAATGTGAGGAGTGGTTTTCTGTTATTCTCAAGTACCTAAAGCAAACTGCCATTCAAGACCGTGAATACTCAACGGATGACAATGGACAAAGGCAGGCGACAATAACCATCACATGGAATATGTGAGCGACACTCAAGACATCATCAAGACAAGGTGTAGCGTATAAGACTGTTTGACCTGAGGCAAAAGCCTTAGTTTTATACGGCGTCTATACTGTCTAAGATATTACCGTTCTTGCGGTCTGGCCCATTCCCGTCATCTCAAGGTATTTCCTTTTATGAGATGCGTTTGGTGGCATCAACTGGCCCAGCAAAGACCTCATACATCGCTGAGATTTCCGCGGGGCCTTGTGGACCCGGCTAGTCCGAGCCATAAAACTCAGAAGGAGACGTTCAAGCACTAATGCTAAGCAATGGGATTGTCGTCGTAGTATCCGGCTCAAAGTCATGGAGACTTCACAGTGGGACGTACTTAGCACTCGAGGAAGCTAAGTCCTATTCGTACGACCCTGGGAAACCCATTCAACGTGAATGCGGACTTCAAAATGCAACTGTATCGCATTTTTACATGCCGACTGTTCCGATGAATACGTCCTCAACGACAGAAACATTGACGTGAAGCCCGTGGGCATAGCCGGTCTTGACAGAGACACCGACTAAAACGATGTCTTCTGGGAACCGTCTAAGCCTTTTCTTTAAGGAAATGTTGCACGACGAGTTTTCAACAGCCTGGATACCAGCTGAAGTATTTCCCGTGGATTATCGAGTCTACTGAAGTGCTCCTCAGTTGCCTATTAGTACCCAGTCGTCAGAGTGCATATATCGACCCGGGTTTTCTAAGAGACCGAAACGGCTCTTTCTCGTACCATGTACAAAAGAAATACATTCAGTATCTGATTTTTGGAACAAGGAACAACAGAATGATGACTTTCTGACATTAGATGTTCCATTGAGTGACTTAATCCGAAGCAGGCCACCAAGGCCAGATCTGCTAACCTTCTGTTGCAACTCCGTGTGCTTCATGCTATGACAAAGCACCGCACGGAATAATACTTAAACGTATGTTTTGGAAACAACAGAAATGACGATCTAGAGCGAAATCATTGCCCGAAAAACGACGTGAACCGGGTGTATGTGCCAACCACGTTCCTACCGCAAAGGACCAAGAAGTACGTCCAAAGCAAAACTCAACGCAGGCTGAAGGCCATGATCGACAACCTGCCACAGGTAATGGTCAATAATCCGGCCTGGGTCGGCCACTGATGATGATTGAATGCAGTTTTGGCCCTGCCGTACTCGAAGGATTGATTATCCATCGAATTTGTATGCCTGCGTAGTCTTGACAGCCCCCGTCTTCAACCTGGGGGGTGTTTACCGTCCTGCACACAGCTCAAAAGATTGAGCCGGCCATGCTCACCGTAAAAGTTCATCCCAGCTCTGCCATCATCAATATCGAAAAGCCGTCCGTCCCTCTGGAGTTGAAGGCCAATGCCATTGTCAGATCGCTAATCAGCCAAGCCTTCAAAATTGCCTCCATGTCCCCTCCACCCACCCAGAAAAAGCCCCTCCCAACCAACACGAAAAACGAACAAACCTCTCACGATCCCAGCCCTCCCTCTTCTCCACAGACCGCAACTGATCAACCACCGCCCTAACCCAGAACCCGCCTAGCGCCACCCTCCATCACGTTTTTTTTCATCTGCTAGCGCAGGCCAGTTCGTGCACGGAGCACGCAGCTCTCGAAAGAGAGCTCCTGTCAGAGCTCTGCGGAGGAGTCTAGTTTGAAGGAGCTTTCGCAAATCGCACGCAGCTGGGGGACCCTGTGCCTGTGCCTGCGCTTTGCCCAGAGGTTCATGTCAGTCATCAGAGACAAGGCCCCGAAAATCCCCAGCCATCTTCTTTTTGTCCCGTCTTCCATTCTCAGTCGCAAACTCCGCGAAATGTCTCAGTAGGCAAACTCCCATAGACCATAGTCCTCGCACAAATCTGCAAAAAATATCAGTCAGATTTCCAATCCCTCACACCGCCGCTTTCTATCAGAAAGACAAACAAGAGAAAATACCACATCTCACAACGTCGTATATGCCCCAAAACTCTCGACTGCAGCAAAACCTGATTACCCAAAGCGCAATTCCCACATTCAATTGGCCCTACCACGTTCTGGACTCTTCAACAACGGACCAGGCCTACATCGAAGAAACCCTCGCTACCAGATAGCCAACCCTTGCCTTTTCCCCTTCCCCCCTCCAGTTCACCTCTCACACCCGCAGAAAAAGAGGGCATCTTGTCCACATTTTCCCATATTCCACATTCCATACAGACCACATCATCGTTCCCGGCACTTTCCCCGTCCACTCATCGACAATCGCTCAAGTAAAATTCCCGGCACTAGCGAAAAGACGAGACGAAAACGCAGGAGAGAGGAAACGACAGAGGCTGCAAACGCACACTCGCATCGCGAAGAAGAGTCCACATTGCCCGCTGCGCGTCCTGGCCTCTAACCTTGCGTCGTCCACTTCTTCAAGCAAACCAGAGAGCTCCACGATCAAGTGGCCCCCTAGCTTGAACGAAATCCAGAACGTCTGATCTTCGAACCTAAGCTTTTTCACCTTGAAGCCCAAGGTGACCAATTTCGTATCATCGAATTTGGCCCAATTCATCCTCCTTGGAAAAGCTTTAAAGAGCAGATACCCCATGACTAGCCATTCATAGCTTTTCATCATCATCAAACAGCTTCAATCCAAGAATAACCAAACCCCACGTGCGCAAGGAAAAGAAGCCCCAACGTCGCATTCTCCATTTCTCCAGCCTCACACACGCACAAGGGGCGGGGGATACAAAGACAAGCGCACGAAAAAAAACGGGCGTGTGTTCCAGGTTACACCGAATCCATATCTTGTCACTCTCTCATTCTCTTTCCGCGCTCCGTGGTGGATTCTCTTCTCACCCCAGTCTCTCACACACACAAACCCACACTCTCTTCCTCCACGTCCACTTCTTTCCCTCCTCCGCTCTCTCGCTTCCCTCCCATCCCTCACCTTCTCACCCCTCTCACAAGGAAAGCCATTCCAGCACAGATCCCAAGCTGGTCCTTCTTCAACCTTGCTCCCTCCATCTCTCCCCCAGCTCACACAACCGAAACCACGCCAACAAACCCGCCACCAGCCCTACGCACCCGTCCCGCGAACTACTCCCAGCAGCCAGCATCCATCTTCCCTGCTCTGAGAACCAGAACCCCTCCCGCCTTCAATCCCCCTCCTCTAGACAATTAGACAACACCCTCCAGATAGAGAACCTACAAGAAAAAACCGCAACAATGGGCTTCTTCGACTTCGACAACGGGTCCGTCCTCTCCCACAAGTCATCCCACTCGCGCCGGCACTCCTCGCACCACAAGTCATCCAAGTCCAAGCACCGCTCGCGCTCCAACTCCTCCTCCCGCTCAAAGGGCAACAAGCGGCACAGCGCCCCCAGCATCGTCGGCTCCATCTTCGGCGGCGGCGACGACCACTACAGGAAGCACAACTCGTCCCGCTCCAGCTTCTTCGGCATCCCCAATGCCTCCCGCTCCTCGTCGGGCTTCTTCGGCTTCGGAGGTACGTCGTGTCCCTGTACTCTGTACCCTGTCTCTGTTTCTGTGCTCTCCTCCCACAAACCACCCGGTACCCCTCGCGACATCCAAGACAACCACCCACTAACCCGCAAACCCAGGCCGCTCCCCCTCCTACTACAAACGCTCCCCGCGCTCCGGCTTCCTCCACAAGACCATGAAGCAAGTCAAGCGCCTCTGGCGCGACCTCGTCTACTACGCCAAGAAGCACCCCTACAAGGTCCTCGCCCTCGTCATCATGCCCCTCATCACCGGCGGCTTCCTGACCGCGCTCCTCGCGCGCTTCGGCCTGCGCCTGCCGCCCGGCATCGAGCGCATGATCGGCATCGGCGCGAAAGCCGCGCAGGGCGACTCCGTCGGCCTCGTCGGCGAGGCCATGCGCATGGCCACCACCGGCCTCGGCGGCGGCGCGCGCGGCGGGAGCGTGCACGTCGAGCGCGGCTACGACGGCGGCATGTCGTGGGAGCGCAGGAGCGTCGAGAGGGAGGGCGGGTGGGGGGATGGGATTGTGAATGGCATTGCCAAGATGTTTGTATAGATTGACACTCGAAAAAGAGGGGTCTGGTGATGATGGGTTTATGAAAGGTTCGTCTGGGACGAAGGGCAGATTGCGTTTTGATGTTGCTTGGGAAGGTTATATCCATATATCGATTTTGGGCGTTTGGGGCAAGGTTAACATTCTGGTTCGTCCCATGCTTCTGGGGTCGACCTGGCGGGCGCATTTTAACACATAGATGCATGATGCATACGTTTTTAGTATAGATCAAGAGACGAATTATGACCTTAGACATCACTTGGAAAAAATGTGTGACTGAGACGGATTCATTAGGAAATAAGGCTCTATTATGCATACAAGACAACGCCGGACGACACTTATTTCTTCTTTTTCCTACTCGCGACGGGCTTCCTCTTGGATGGCGACGGATTGGACGACTTCTTGCCCCGCGACGATTCACGCGCTGGTTCGCGGGACGCGGCCTCTTCAACAACAATGGCCTCCCTCCGGCCGCGTCTTGTCTGCGGCGGTGGCGGCGCAGGCTCGACAATCTGCGCGCCGTTCCCAGTACCGTCGCTGGTGCTCTCCTCCGTGCTTTCCTCGCTGCTGCTGTCGCTGGATGATGCCGACTCCGGAGGTGGAGCCCGCGACCTGGTCACGCGCGAGGTAGCTGGAACCGCAGGAGTCCGCCTGCCGTCTGTTGAGCCCGACACGTTACGCCGGGCTACAATGCCCTGGGCGCCGGAGCCCTCCGTCTGAAACTGGAAAGGATCGACCGCCGCCTTCGACTTTGACTTTGAAGATGTAGACGACGCCGGCGACATGTTGTCCGAAGCCTGACGCGAACCGACGTACGCGTATTGGAATGGCGATGAACCTCTTTCGCCGCCCGACGGAGGTCGCTGGGAGGAAGAAGTTGATGAGCGATGGCGTGTGCGAGAAGCGTTCGGGGGAGGAAAGTAGCCCACGGGAGGCATCGCGCCTCGGTTCTGAACCGCGTCGAAGGTGCCAGGAGACGGGTGGAGCGGCAAGTCATCGTCCGCAGTCGGAGACCGTCTTCTAATCGGTGCCTGCAATTGTGACAGCGGGATGGAGTAGCGTTGCTCCTTCTCCTTGCGCCGTTTGCGCTCTTGCTTGCGCGCTTCCTTTGCCATCCGTTTCTTGTGTCGCTCAAGCGCAGCCATCTCATCCTTGTTGAGCTTGACATCTGCTCTGCCCTTTTCCTGGGCACGGCGGATGCGAGCCAGTGCTGTCTGTACCAATGCCTCCTCCCGCTCCATCGGCGAAAGCTGATCCCAATCGATCTCGAACTCGTCTTCAGAAGAGTCGTCGTCTTCTTCGCTGTCGTCCTCGCTGCTGTCGTCTTCGTCCTCTGACTGATACTCGTAGCCCCTCCGCGATGTGCCCGTCCTGTCACCCAAGTCTGTACCCGTAAACCGAAGCGAGTCGCTGGCGATCCGCTTGCCCCTCGAAATCAAACCAACGCCTTGTATATCCGAGTCGTTCTCGTCCGTGTCTAGCTCCTCGACTCTCTCTCCACTATCCCAATGCCCCCGTTGCGCTGCTCCCTGATTCCTCCGCCCGCGCCTCGATGGTCTTCCCCATTGGGGCGCAAATTTGGGAGCTCGCGGCCGACCGTCTAGACCGCCTCCCCGGAAAAAGCCTCATCGATGGGCTTGTCCATAAAAGCAGCGTGGCCGAGAATGACCACGCCAGAAGCGCCGATGAGCCAGAGCAGCGTCGAGAAGGGCGACGCGAACAGGCCAACGGGAATGGCGATGACAAGGAGACCGGTCCACAGCTGGGAGGTGGAGGCGCGGAAGGTACCGATCTCGAGATCACGGCCGTCAAGCTTGCCGATGAGGAACATGCCTGCAACGACGAAGATGATGTCGAACAGCAACAGCCAGTTGGTGAGCAGCGCGTAGATGCTGAGCATGAGGAAGACGACGCTGTAGTTGCTGGAGAAGTAGGAGAGGTTGTAGTTCCATCGCGACTGGACCTCGCCAAAGTTGCCAGGCTTGGAGAGGCGCTTCATGTCGAAGAACTCGCCGACGGGGCGCAGGTTGGCGAACCTGGCGGTCAAGCCGCCGGAGCGCATGCTGTTGAAGCGGTCCTGGATGTTCAGGCGGGACGTCAGGGCGTCGATGGGGATCTGAATGCGAGCCATTGTGTCGGTGTTGGCCGGTTAGGGGTACGCGTGGAGATGGATGGGAAGTCGGGAGAGAAGTGTCGGGATGACGGTCGCAAAGGGGTTCGCAAGAAAAGACAGTGGTCTATTTGAAAGGGTGCAGGTTAGCGGGTTGTGCAGGGTCGGTCAAAGTGGAAGAAATGGAGGCTTTGAAACAATTGGATGGTTTAGGCCATGTGTCTTTTCAGCTCCATTCCGCCAGGGAATTAGCTTTTTTTTTTTTTTTTTTTAACCCGGGGCTTGGGCCGCAGACTGGAGATGCACCTTGTGCAGGCAGCGACAATACGGGACAGGATAGCTTACCTTGTGGAGGCGGTGACTGGGTAGGTCGATGAAGCCGATGACAGTGTCGTCGTGATGCTGGTCGTGTGCGTTGCGTTGGATGCTTCGGAAGCCAGTGACCGAACTTTTTTCCGCGTTTTCTTTTTTTAATTCCCGGATGCTTTGCTGGATCCGTAATCTCGTCAACAGCTCAGGGGTGCTGATTGATTTGCGCTAAAACGGCACGGCGTTGGAGAAAGGGGCCCCCTGTCGCTCCAGTAAGGTAAGGTATCGTCCGGTATGCGGCGACTGGAGGGCAAGATTCGCCGGGCTGAACGGTCGACAGGCCGAGACCGAGAGGAAGATCAAAGTCGGAATGGTTGGTGGAATGGGGTTGGAGAGTGCGCCTGTTCGGACGGTGGGAGCAGGATGAGCCGAGAATGAAAGGGAGCTTTCGCAAAGGTGCGGGCAGCGATAAGGGCACCGCAGATGGGTATCTTGGAGAAAGGCACTTTTCCTCCCTCTCACCTCCCGTGGGGTGCTGGTGAGAGCGAGATGTCGGGTGGCCTATTCGTTGCCCGTGCCGTGACGTCCGTGTTCCTCCTGCAGTCACCGGGTCAAAAGAGGCATCTCGACATCCCCGTCCAACTCGCAGCAAACAAAGAAGGAGGAAAGATGGGGGTACAGACGACGAGGACACGAGCTAAAGGAGGGGATATGTGGTAGGTTAATAACGAAGGAAGCGGAGAGGAGAGAACGAGCTCTGACCGCCCCTCCTCGCTCTTGCACGAATGCAGACTTTTCTGTACGTCAGGCACCTTCGCAATAGGTGTGGTGACTGGTGGTGAGCGATGGTACGGAGCTTGTGGTAGGTAGGTTGTCGCAGGTAGCTGTTTATCTGACTTTCTGGCTCTCTACGACCTTGGCCGATGCTGCCACCACTACCACCACCTTACATCACTATCACTGCCCAACGTCTCACTGCCCACGCAGCACTATTCCTGTTTCTCTCCCCTCCTTGGTGTCGCTGCCGTCGCCATTGCCGTTGAGAGTGCCGCACTTTGAGGATAAGCATGAGTCGGAACGGCATTGGAATGGACCGGACAAGACAAGGACGTCAGCCTAGCTGGGGCGCTCATGCAGGTGCTGGCAAGTGAGAGGCGGCCAAGTCAACGAGAGGCTGCCGAATGTTTCTACACCGCATATGCGATGCGTGATATGGATCTCTAGAAGAAGCCGGATGGGTCCCCCGAAGCACCGAAGCTTCATGGTGATGGGGCCGGGGATCTGGGGTCTGGAGGCGGTGGGCGGTGGGAGAGGTCGGACGGCAGCAGGTGTGGTCTGTGATGGAGGGTGGGAGGCGAATGGAAGCAAACGGAGCGGGCCAGTGGCGGCTCAGCGGTACCTAATGGGAGAAACCCAAGCGACATCACGCACGACGCTTGTGAAGCTCAAGTGAGGTGTTGCAGTGTCCCCAGGGACAGCCCCAGATGCCCGAGTGACGCTACTGCCATACCAAAAGCAGGGCCTTGCCTATTACTGCATAGCATCCGGATCATGACATGACGCCAATGGGAGCGGTGGAATGCAGACTGGGAATGGGGGAGGAAAAGAAGGGATGACGGGTGTGATGGCGCGAGTGCTTTTTCAGCCCAATGCCGTTGTTATGTCAATGCGTACTTATCCTGCAGCGCAATCAAGTATTCCTTCCTGTCAGAACCTGCCATACTAGGCAAGGTAAGGTAAGGTAGGAAGACACTTCACATGCGGTTCGCTTATCACCCTGTGCGGGTGCCTTCTCGTTCTGGAACCGCGAGTCGTGTTGAACCAACAGACGACGGGCGCAAGTCGCATGTCGCATATCGCCTGTTCCAACCAACAAGATGCGACTCTGAGTTGGAATGGTATCCGCGATGGAAATTGATATTGATGGATATTGGAATCCGTACAAGTTGGGCGGCAGGGGACAGAATGGGACGCGGCTTGTATGGGCAGTTCCGTGCCAAGACGCTCCGCACTTGCTCTGCGAATCTACAAAACGAGCAACCTTATGCGCACGAGTTGGGCAGGTACAATCCAGCTCGCGTGCCTTCCTCCTGCGCTTCGTCGCTTCCGTTGCATGTCTGGTAGGCACAATCGCCCAGCAAAACTGAGCAGGAACTACCTTACGTACCCGAGAAACTTGGAAGGCGTTGCGTTGCACATGGACAACAACACCTTCTTCGGTCACCTTCCCGTCGGACATTTTTGGGCGGGAACGTAGCACTGCACCGCGCCTTACCTCACCTCACCTCACCTCACTTGCGCCAGAAACAACGACGGGCAGGAGAAGAAATAAAGTCGCGATGCAATGCTCCCCCAGAATGCAAGTCTTGCCCGGTTTGCCTCGCCAATCACAGCACCTGGCGCGGCGCCTCCTTCCTGCTTGCTTCTTCCCCTACCTTAGGTACCTTACCACGCTTGCCAGACCTTACCTGCCGTGCTTGCGTGCCTATCTTGCAGCACCTGCCTTAAGCTTCTTGCATCTGCTGTCTTGTGTCTCTCTTGCCTCCGTCAGATGCTGTTTCGTCCTGCCGCGTCTCTGTCTTTTCGAATCTGCCAGGGCCTGAGTCTGAGTCTGGCCATCCCATCACCACATACCCGTACAACATGATTATGCATCCACGGATGGACATTGCATCTCATCCCATGTCCAACCGAACGAACACACCAACAACGTCCACACCACACCAACATCACAAAAGTTCGGAACGAAAGTGAACCAACGACCAACGATATCCACGACCCCACCCACTCCACAAAGCTGTTGGGGCCCTGATCAATGATCATCTCGCGGCTGCGATGACGGCCCACTTGGTCAGGGCGCCCGTGGGTGAGCTTCCTTGACTCAGGATCTCAGGATTCGGACGACCCACGCACATGAGCTGTTTGGAGCACAGCTGTTTGACCGCGACCGACCACCAGTTCGCAGCTCTTTCTTCCTCGACCCTTCTTCCCTTCTTCCATCACGCATATGAGCTGGCTGACTAGCGCTTCAAGGGTTCGGTGCTGATACTGCACCTGCACAGAGAGACGCAACTGCGTTACGATTGACCTCTTCTTGCAGGCCCCAAGCTTACTTTGCCTTACTTTGCTTCCGCACCGGTCCCTGCCATCTTCCAGACACTTGCATGGTTTCTTCCTCTCAATGGAAGGCTGACATTGCATCTCGTACGAATACCCTGCCTTTGGCTTTCCATGCCCTTGCTCTCGCGCCAACCGAACAATCCATCCATGAAACTTCCCTCCCGTATCCGTGCAAAATTGCAACCAACGTCATCTCCCGCACCTGTCCATCACCATCTGCTCCTCCTTATCCCCCCGACGCTGCTCAACAATCAACCTAGAAGCCGAAGCCGTTCGCCTCGTCTCAGGTCCTTCAAACAGACCCAGTGGTCGTCTATTCTACTCTGCACACTCGCACAGTATTCCTCACAATCCGTCCACCGCGCCGCACACACACACACTCTCTCTCTCGTCGGGATGGACACGCCCGTTCCCCAAAATCCTTGCCGTCTCCCCCCTCCCTCCATCAGCATCCCCTCCGATCTCAATCCCTCCGGTCCAAAATTCGGATAGTCAGCAACGGGGCAACTTTTCTATTCTCATCTCAGCACGTACAGCACATCATACAGGCGAGACATGGTTCAAGGTCTATCGTCTCCCCCAAACCCAGACATGCCGACCAAACAACGGCGTGGCGTACGGGCCAGTGACTACGGATGCCTATGTACGGACAGCAGTGTATCCGTTTGGTGCCGCACGCATACTGGTCAACCCTCGCTCGCATAACGACTACCTGGCAAACACAGCTATCTCCGGTTTGCTTGCTGATTCTGCTACAGCCTACTGCTGCTACTGCTGCTGCTACCACTTTTTGCTTCCTACCTACTGCATAGTAAATACTCTCAATCACATCTCATCCCTCACTCTTGCCAAGTCACTTGGGGGGCCACACCCAGACATCCTGACACCCCTCCCCTGGCCACCTTACCCCCCCCCCCGGGTCGAGCAGGACGCCGCACGCCGCACGCCGCACTCCCCTCCTGCTCAACGCCGAACTGGGCCTGCCGTCCTTCCCCGGGATTGGACAAACACCATGGAACCCCGCCACGCTCACCAGATGTGTTGCTACGAACGGGCGTGTACGTACCATGCCCTACTGTGGTGGTTGAATACTCTGTACTTTCACCTTCCTTACCAACGCCTGCAAAGCGACCGCATAGCTTCGTACATGGTAGCTTCTGCTGTTGCTGATGGTGTTGCTACATCTCGCAGATACCCTTACCCTTACTTCCGCGAGGTCCCTGCCATGTCTAGTAAGCTAAGGTAAGGTCGGTTACTTTAAGGGACTGAGATACCTCGCCCTCCTGCTCTCCTCCATGCAAAAGGTACCCTTTTCACTGCATGCCTCACTCCATCGTACCAAGCACCAAGCCCAGCATCAAGCACCAGCAGGCATTGAATCGGTCGCAAGTCACCAACAAGCGAGAGTACAGTACAGCACTGCATGTGCCGTTCGTACGGGCACCGCCGGACCTGAGCCTGAACTGAACGGTGAACCTGGCTGGGCCTGACCCGATTGCTCTGCTCTGCTCTGCTCTGTCCGTTGGTGTTGCTCCCGTTGCCGCTGCCGCCGTTGCGGTTGCTACATACTACTTTTCCCGTCAAGCTTGTTGGTACGGACACACTCACTCACGCTGACTGGCCGGTCGGCTCAGTTGGTTTGCTGCTGCCCTGGGTGGCAGAAAAGCAATAATTATCTCTCCTGGTTCCAGAGAAACGACAAACAACCGAGAGCCAAAAGGGCCTTCCGTTTTTCTCGCAAACTCACCTTTTTGTCCTATCCCATTTCTTTCCTTTGCTTTCCGTCGGCGGCTGCTGTGAAATGACCCTTTCTCCCACTTCTTTCCTCCTTCCTGCACATCGCAAACGTTCATCTGCGCCCTTGATTTCAACGCCGTTCTCATGACCTGCAGGTAGTCGACCCTGGTCTGGCTTGACAGGAGAGAATCGATATCATCCAGCTCAATTCGACTTCGGTATTCAGACTCGTCCGTCTGTCACTGCGCCCGCATCGCCATGCCCGCAAACAAGGCTCAAGGTCGGTACACGTCTTCCTCGTTCTGGCTGATGATGCGATTGATACTTTGGATTCCCCATTCTCTGCAATTTTCTTCCTCCCCGAATGCCAGGCGGATATGCCCTTGGGGGGTTTCTTTGCGATACGGAGATGGGCGATACGGGACGGATGGGAAAGGACAGATTCGCGCTCTGGGGAAGAGAGACAAACCGCTGATTAGAACACCAAAGAAGCAAGTACACCGATCATGGCCCCTCCAACCGCCGCGAAACGAACGCACGCTGCCATCAGCAAAAGCAACCCACCCACTATCGACCCGCCGCAACAATGGTGAGTTTATCGAGCCAGCTCATCACCTACCTGTTTGAACAAATGAAGACAGTTTTTGTCGAAACGCCACCATTTGCGACCCCGATTGCGTCAATCTCTACTAACACACATACCCTTAGGGCCGAAGCTTCTCAACCATCCATCGATAATTTTGACTGCTCCAAATATGATTATATGCCCGACGAAAACGGTGGCTTTTGGAAGCTGCAGCCAGACTTCGTTGCGGAAGGCCTCGTTCAAGTAATACCTCGAGTGCACACGGGCATGTCGCCCATTCAGAAGCCGCAGGACTTCGCCTTCACTTGCCTATACGAAAAATGCACCGCAAAGCCTTTCAAGCGGAATCTCGATCTCGACAAGCACTACAAACAGGCCCATTCCGACAGCCAAACTCAGCCTTCACCCGCCTTATCCGTCAAGGAAATCACGCCTGCTCTGAGCACGCCCAAACCGAGCCCCAAGGTTATCACCAAGGCCGCAGCCGGCGGAAAAGGCGGAGGGAACCGCAATAACAGCGTCGCCGGCGCATCAGGGAAGAAGTCAGACGAGGCCTACTACTGCGACTACAATGCATGCAACCGCAAAGACGAGCCATTCAGTCGTAAGGACCGATTACGAATCCACCTCACGGATGTTCACAAGGAGGACGTGAACAAGAAGAACGGCGAGATCACGGACGACTGGCTGCAAGTGCGCAAGGTGAATGCGGCCTGGTGGCGGTGCACGAAATGCCTCGCCAGGATAAAGGTCGACCCCAACGGATGGGAGTGCCCCCAGGACGGCTTCAAGCTGGAAGACAAGCGTCGCGAGCTGCGGGAGAAGATGATGGCATCGGGCACGTGAAGGCTGTCGACCACGAAGAACGCGGGTATGCGACCTAACGCGTGCCGAGGTCGCATCGGTCGGTCAGGGTGGGGAGCGTGGGATATCAAAAATGGAGTTTTATCGCATAAAAGTTATCTCCTGCGGGAATGACGGAGAGGGCGTCGTGGAATTCTTTTGTTTTCGCCCCCCATTATTAGGTCAACGGTCTGCTTTTGTTCCTTAACCCTTTCGCGATGGGCAGGCCGGGAATTTTATATGCAACGGGAATCATGGGAAATGGCATTTTGGCGGAACGAGTCCGACGAGAGGGTGGA
Source organism: Colletotrichum sp. COLG31 (assembly GCA_009800995.1). Taxonomy (NCBI): domain Eukaryota; kingdom Fungi; phylum Ascomycota; class Sordariomycetes; order Glomerellales; family Glomerellaceae; genus Colletotrichum; species Colletotrichum sp. COLG31. The sequence continues at coordinate 1,261,314 of VNWS01000007.1, read as the reverse complement.
GGAAACGTTCTGTCTCTTCTTCTTCATCACACATGGACGCTCGTTGTTTGACGAATTGGCATCGTGATACCGTAGCGTCTGCGTCCTTTTGTTTTTATTATGGTATTTATTATCTGCCTCCCCCTCTGTCGGGAGCTGTTCTTCTTTCTTCTTCTGCGACGGCCTAGGTCCCAAACTTACACTAGGAATGATGACACGATTCACCTTTTTCTTGTTGTGATGGTTTTGCTTCTTTGGTGTAGGTTTTCGTTTTATGGCTGCGAACTCGAGGGGTTCTTGCGTGCGATACTTCTGCCACCTGATAACCGTGAGAAGGGGGGGCGACGTGGTAGACTTTGGAGGGGGGCTTCACCGGGGCTCCACCGAACCCGACCGAGGACTCCGCGAACACCCCTATCGAACTTCACCACTTTTAGACTTTTTTTTTTTTTTTGTCTTACCCATTGGCCATTGCCGTGCCTTTTTCCTGCCATTCCTCGCATTCGGCCCGAGGGCCGAAGGGGCCGAGAGAAACTGCGAGTCCATCCCTGCAAGCCTAAGTAACCCAAAACCGATAACAATTTCCATCGTCTTTTTGGGGGTACCTATCTAAACCGATTCCTTCGCACGCGATTAATTCCCTCGATTTCATCTCCGGTGGGGAGGGAATTGGTTAGAGTTCGTCATTTTGAGCAAAGAGAACAGGGTGGTCTGATCTTTCTCTGTCTCTTTCCCGGGCGACGCGGGCGTGTGAGTGTGGTGGTGGCCTTTTTTCAGCTCAGCCTCCTAAAATCTGCGCGTGGGCTCCATCTTCGTGCAGGTCTTGGGAGCGGGTTCCATGTAGGTTCGTGATTGGGCGGCAGGGGTGGTGGGGGATTGGATGGGGAATCCACACCTCCCTCTCGCGGTGCGATGTGCCTCACGCAAGCGGGGGCGTTGGAGGGACTGGGAAGGGGAGGTGAGGTAGGATGGTTTCTACGGCGGGCTATTGATGATGGGGATTTGTTTTGTTGATTGATGGGGGTTGATGAATGAGGTGGTGATGAATGGACAAGGTAGAAAGGGAGGAGGGGTCTCCTTTGACGAGGACTCAGAGGGGTTGGGGTTTGGTTTCATGATGCTTGGTTATCAATGGGCTTTGCTGACGAGTTGTAGTTTCTGAAGTAACATTGAGCACAATGACTTAGGACGAGAGCTATATTGAGATACTCAAGGGATATAAGGCTGTTTGTCAGGTGTCTCGTGCGTATTCGATTCTTTGGCCTCGAGGCCGTCTTTTGCTCCAGCCCTTGTAAGAGCTGAGAGGGAACCTGGCGGACTTATCCAGTCTTTCAAAGAAACCAGAGGACGAGTTCGATCATGAATTACTCAAGGGATGAATTCGTTGGCTGGCCCGCTGGTTGATGATCGTCTTTGGACAATGGTGTCCAAGTTGATGGATCGAGATCCTGGCGGTTCCAGTCGGCGGTTCGTTGAGCTACTGAGCTCAGAGACCATCTCCATCTGCCTCTTCAGACGAACCGAACGACGTCCATTCAACCAGTTGAGGCCACAGAGAGATCCGGGAGAAGGTTCTGCCGGGGGCACTCAAGCTAAAGCCCAGACCATGGAGTATTTCGGGCGGTTTGCGGGGCAAGTATGTCTCCATGAGCAGTCAACCATTGTGTTCTTTGGGCTCAAGACCATCTTCTAGAGGTGGAAAGGCCTCGCAGGCCTATCCAGCCCTTCAAAGAAACCTTGAGCATAATGTGAGCTCAGGGGACGAGGTCCTTTGCGAAGGATGAGTGAGTCGGTTGACCGGCTGGTCAAGGGACGTTTCTGGTCAATCGCCTCGGGCGATTGATTGATCGAGCTGGCAATTCATTGAGCCGCGGAGCTCAGGACCTCCGATGACGACGCGACGGGAGAGAGTTCTGCTGGAGGGCAACTCAAGATCCCAGACGACCGACTATTCTAGTGGCTCGTAGGCGAAGCGTTTCTTCTGGGCGCTGTCTTCATTAGCAGCTGTCAGTGGTTGATTAAAGTCTTACGAGTCTCTGGGTCTTAGAGCTTGACATCACGTTCGATCGAAGGAGGATATTTTCGGTTTGACCCAGTGTTGCAAGGAGACAGTCGCGGTATCTCCCAACCTCGTTCAAGGTTCCTAAGGTCTCACTTCTTGGGTCGTAATTTGGCTTAGAAGTGAGGAGTTGGGCCTCGACAGTCGATGTCGTAGTCGCTCTCTTTCTCTCTCGCTCCCTCAATGGATGGCCGTGTCTTTTTCGGTACATCTTTATCAACCGTCAATGGGCGTTTCTTTCATTTCTCATCGCATTCCCCGGAGGCGGACTCGGAATGGTCGATTGCTCTTTGACGCAACGAATCTCAGCATTCTCCGATTGTTCCCTCCCTGGACTTGGACAATAGCATCATCACCAACGGGGTCAAGCACATTGTCTTCTTCTACCACGGATCAAGTTGATCATGATGTGGGTTTTCGATGATTCAAAATAGTGCCTTCATCGCTCTTCTTTTACGAAGGAATCTTTCATCCCGAACACTTGACGCCGTCTTTCCAATCTCTTCACCCTTTTCTTCTCTATAGTATCATCGAATTGGGTACGTATACTGCGAAGCTACTGGACTGGGCACTGACCGAGGTGCTTTTACTGTTTTTTTCCCCTACTGTGAAAATCCCTCCTAGGTGGGCTCGAAACTTCCTCGACATAGTCTCATCGAATACTTGTTCCCTTGACCCGTTTATCACCACTCTGAGGCTTGCCCCTCGACGGTTACCGCAAACATGTGTATCCTGAAACACATCTTCTACCAATGCCCCGAGACTGAAGAGTCAAGAGAGGCCAGACAAAAGCACCCGGACAACAACATTCTCGATCTCCCCAACAAGAAGGTGAAGCTCTACCGCAGGATTGGCGATCTTGACGCATGTGTTAGGTTGAGGGCTGGAGAGGAACACCATATGCAGCAGGTTCGGGTCTACTGTGCCCACCCGTTCATCGGCAACTGCAGACAACCCACAGGCAAGGTCGTCGAAATTGTACAGGGCATGTGTGCGGACTGTCTGAACGTTTCCAGTGCTCTGCCTCGCCAGGCCTGGCTCCGCCAGGAGCAGCAGCTCAGCAGAGACTTGACCGAGAGAAACCCAGAGCAGGAGAGAAAAATGATGGAGAAGAAGGCCTCCGCCTTTGGTTTAAAGATAGCCAAAAATGAGGACAAACTCAATGACGGAGACGAGGACAGATCCAGCGGACCCGTGCTCAGGGGACCTCCTTACACCGACGTACACCCAGATCTATTTGAATACTTTCAGCAAGTCGTCATCCTGCTCAAACACTCCATCGCGCGCAAGATCCCAGAAGCGTACATGCGCGACGATGATCTCAGGCAGGTCAGGATGGAGATCCGTGCCGAGATGTTCTGCCGTTGCGACGACGATCACTGGATGGATAACGCTGATCAGGGGACGGCGTCTCGCATGCATGACTGCAGGTGTCAGACCCAAGCGCTTCCCGCGTCCGCCAACATCGGCCGCAGGATGCGGATGTACGAGGCTGAGCGCATCCTCAAACGCCATTCCCGCAGGATTGACGTCCTAGAAGCTAACTACACGGACAAGGATAGCCGGTATCTCCAGGAAGAGAGAGCCGCCGCCCGGAGGTTCTTCCTCAATCGCCGAGGCGCCCGGGCCAATGTCGACGAGATGGCCGTCTACGACATGTACCCGTCGGAACAGGCGCGCTACCACAACGCCTTGATGACGCTAGACGTCGAGGTGGAGGACAAGATCGAACAAGTGCGTCAGGAGCAGCTGTGGATCGAGACGGACGCTGAATGGAGCGAGTTCGAGCGCCAGCTGCGCCTGCGCGGGCAACAAGCCAGGCAGGCCGTCACGTGGATCGCGCTCGACAACGGGCTGAAGGATGAGGTCGTCGAGGAGCTGGTCGGCATTGCGAAGACGTGGCTTCTCTACGCCGGGACAACCTTTGACCCCATCAACCCGTACGTCCATGGCTTGCGCCCCGACAAGACAGACCAGCAGAAGGCAGCGGAGGTTGCGGTGTACAACGACATCAAGAGGATGTTTAGCGTGATGACGCAGATGTTCCCGGCGAACGATAAGGAGAGGTGGGAGCTGTACGCGAACGAATTCCAGGAGGGCCGCATCTCGACTGCCGAGTTTCGGGCCATTTTCCATGTCAGGGACACGTTTTACGCGAACGCGATACGCAAGGTGCCGGATGCACTGGCCGCGGCTCGGAAGAGAGTCATTTCGGTGGCCACGGCGGCGGAACGGCTGACGGGGAACCACCGCCCCGCGCCACAACAGCCGCAGACAGACCCTTCCGCGAGCGGGGAATCTATGAACTTGATAGATTTTGAGGACGGCGCGGCCAACGAGAAGAAGGAGGACCCGCCCACCTGCGGGCTTTGTGAGGAGCCGTACGACGACAACAACGAGCTGCGACGGGCGGTCTCGGTCTGTCCCCGGTCGAAGCTGCATCTGGTGTGCTTCAGATGCGCCATGACACACGTGCTAAAGTTTGCCGCGGTCAACACATCAACAGACGACAGACCGAGGTGTATGTTGTGCAGAAAGAAATTCCACGGCGAGTTCTTTAGGATTAAATATAAAGATCTCGGCAAGCTGCCTCCGCCTACTGCGGAGGACGGGGAGGATGCTGTGAGAGGTGCGCTCATCTACCCTCCGAGTGATGCGGTGCGGCCTGGGCAGCCTTTTCTATGGTGATGTGGTTGGCTTTGTAGTTGATGGCGAATGGAGTGGCAATTGATACGGGAGAGGAGTTGGGCGTGTCAAAATTAAATGGCAGAGAAATGTTGAGGCGGAGGAACTAGAGATCTGATTGGATCTCATGTCTACTTGAGTGTCCCTTTGATGTTTACCACGTTCCGTTGACGTTTTCATTTGTATCGAGACTTCGCACGCGCAGTCTATTCAAATCCATCAAATAAGTATGGGACGTATTTGGATAACTGTCAGCCATCATCAAGAGCCCAGCCAGGACGAGGGATTTAAGTACATTATGGTTACTTCTTCTTTAGAACACCTTCCAGGCCAATGCAAATCTCTTGCCTTTCGAGTCGATTGATAGCGTCTTTCTCAGTGGTTTCCCGGGCTCTTCGTCGCACAAGACGCGCTGGGAGCTCACTCCATCTTTCGAATCACGTTCTTGCTATGGATGAATCATCACTTTCGTTGTTTCCGAGGTATGTCTGCAAGTAGTATTCAGCGTGATGCCTTGGTATAGAGCACATGGAATGGAAGTGCAACAGAAGTTGGGCCCCGGCGACCCAACGTGGATTATTTCCCTTCAGTGGCTGCGCAGTTTCCGACTACAAGGGCTTCATTTATCCCATTACCGGTAATGAGACACACATAGTCTCCATTTATACACAATGGGACACGGGCAAGTTTTGGTCCTACGGGCAACGGGTTTCTACGCTCGAGTGAAGCCTTGATCAAGGCCAGATACCATCAGGCCTCGGAGAGAAAGTTGAGCAGCCCACTCATTTTCTACAGTCTGCAATCTTGGTGCGTCTGGAATGACTCACGAACTCGTAGTTACCTGGCATCATTCTCAAACCACCTGATGTAATTCTCTGGACCAGGAATAGCGGTGCAACATCGTACCTCAAATGAGTGCTGGATTATTCCTGGTCCAGAGAATTACATTTAGGTAGTTTAAGAAGCTATCTGAAGGCAGACAAAAGAACGTAAACAAATCAAGACAGGAAGCAGTATCTCTCAGAAAGAAATCTTAGACTTTGAAAGTGCGCAAGGACGAGCTATAGTTAGTAGGACCCGTCTGTTCTAGAAGGACTCGATTTGAAATCTTCATTATCTCTGTCGTTGAGGGTATATCTATTGCAAGTGGGAGTGTAACAATACTTAATTGACAACTTCAGACCTTGAAAGGAGGTAAAGTTTCTAGGGTTCCATCAATAAGAGCTTGCTCCTCCGATCCCGAGAAGTAAAATGACATGTTACAGCGCTTTATAAAAGACAATCGAGCGTTCCAATCCGTTTGGCCTGGCGCAACACAATGTTGGAACTGATGGGGAAACCTTCAAGCATTTCTACTTCGGGCGTCGACGATCCCATGACATTACTTGATAAGGAGTCATGGAACGGTGAACATCTTCCTGAGATCTAACTAGGTATCATCTTTCACCTCTGTCTTGTAAGAAATCCGTGTTATTCGGTCGTACAGGCGACATCAAGCTCGCCTGGCTACATTCTCACAATCTGTATTTTCGACCACAAGCATGGGGCCATCGTCGAAGCCATTAATTGTAGCGGGGTGGTTGCAGTGCCGAAACTTGCTTCGACGCCCTCGAATTGTGTTGCTGTGAATATCAAATCTTTCGCCATCAGGTCGATCTTTTAAGGAAAAGCCAAGTTCTCGTGAGTCTTCGCCACCTTGGCCGGCCGTGATGGCACCGCCACTGGGAGATGACGGCGAAAGATACGCGGCCACGAGTACTGAGTCGTGAGTACTGAGCATGGAATATAAAAAATTTCAAATTCTTTTTCGTCTCTGGAGTGTTGTTCGAGCCAATTCTTGAGCAAGCTACCGATTTGACTTTCGTCGTGATGGCCTCTGCATTCAAATCAGAGGCTCTGTTGTTAACAAAATCGTGGATGACGACACTGATAATCATTCACACAGGCATAGGCGGTTGCGTCGTCTCTCGCCCTCCACAGCATCGTGGGAGTATTGACGATGATATTGAGACAGAATACTTCAGGCATGAAAACCCAGGCATTAACTGTTACAGCTGTCTGCTTTCCAACGCTGCGTAGTGCTTCAGCTCACTGAATGGGCTGATCGCGAGGCTGTATACTACAAGTCACTCGATGCGAAAGAGGGGGGCAACTGTCACATCGTCGGCCCCATAGGGCTTTTTTCGGACCCTGCGGGCGTATTTCATAGTGGATTTAAATTGTTTCTCGATGATATGAAAGTGGCATGAATATAAACAGCTTTTGCGCGATGAACATGATAGAGGGACAAGGCAGGGGACCAGAAGCATGAGATTCTAATTTAAGCTGTATCGTACCAAATTACCATGAATACAATCGGTGAGGTACATTTCTTGCGGCTAATCCAGCTACAAATGCCTTGTGAACAATCCACAGCAACAACTCGAACGGGGCACAACAGCCATGACTAACTGTCTAACATAAATTTGAAACTCATCGATAGTACTGACCGGAGAACCACTAATATGAGACGTTGTGTTGATATTTCTCTAACGGCGAAAAGTCTTAGAAGGGATAGAGCTTGTCGAGGGCTTCTTTTTTGGATTTAGGAGCCTGATATCCACATGAACTCTCCGGTGTGCCGTGTCCCTGCTGTCGAGGATGTATTAACTGCGTTAGCAGGGTTACACAATTTTGAATAAGGTTGTATCACTTGAGGGACATAACCCATGTTGATCAGAGATTATATAGATGCTAAAACCCTAAGTAGAGAAGCTGCTTGGGTTCACAACAATAGCTACATTGTCATTACCTCCTGCCTAAACTCAGAAGCTCTCTAATCAGTTATATACTTTATCGTTTCACACCAACTAGACGTCACTTCAAATGCAACCTCTCTCACTACCTTGATAATTGAATCGCAAACATCACCACTTAGTCGTTTTAAAGCGACTTTAAAGAGTGCTATCTTCGCCCCTATTTATTAGGACTTAACTTCGTCTCCCTAGTAATCATGCCCAGCAAGGCTTCTATAAACCTAGTAGATTCAGACAAGTCCAAAGGCTCTAAACGATTTTAATTTCCCTATAATTTACCCTGAGAAATCACACTCCTCAGTGTTCTTTCTCTTATATCTTGCCTGTGAAGTAAGAACCACAAGGCCTCAATACTTTAGGATGTTTATATACTTCTCGTTATGAGTTAGACGTCGAAGGCCCCAGTACCGTTAGATTATAAAAGACCTAACGAGTGCCCAGAATCTTAAGCAGCACCTAAAGCACAAATCGTACGTGCCTTGTACTGTGACTGAAAGAGGCGATCTCTTATTTCAACAATGCAGCAATTTTATAAGTAGGTTATTGCCTCAAATACCACAGTCAATTTCAGGCTCACACTTCTTCTACTCATCTCTGCTGACCGTTAATCATTCTTACAGTATATACAGAAGACTCTATCATACCTTGCCATCAAATGCGTCTAATGTCAAAAGCCACCCGAGGCTGACTGTCAACAGTGTGGGATGAATACGCACTTCGACACGAAAGTAATAAGACTAAGATGCTAAAGAATTGTGCTTGCAGATGGCTGCTCAAAAGCGGCGCTGAGCCTTATTGATAGGTAAGAACGACGACCAGGTCTCTGGGCGTAGTATAAATGAGAACCGCTTGAGACCTGGACAGAGACGAAAACAGGCCAAATGCAGCGTCCCTGGGTACTAGGTAGATTTATATGGCAGTTCAACCAACATGCTCTCGTACATGGGAAATCACAGCGAGGAGAATGCGCACGGGATACACATGCACGAGCACATTGCCGTCTCGGTATCGTCAGCCATCCCTGGCCTGGTCCATCTTGGAGGTATTCGTGAATACATGGACCCTACGAGTCTGTCATCTGAGAAGAGTTGATTGGTAAGCATGGTTTCTCCTGGCACTTTGGGTCCTCATCATAAGTCAATCTGGTGAACAAAAAGACGCAGTGGCCATTATAATTTTGCAACCTGGGAATGTCCGGCAACATCCAATAATGATTATATACATGTCCCGAGACCACTGGGCTCGGCCGGCATGCGAGGAAGCTATTGAGGTATAAACCCATGTAGTCTCAAGCATCTTAATCTCCCCAGAACGAGATACTGGCCTCATTGCTCTCCGGGGCATCGAGCGGAAGTAGAAGCTTTTGGCTCCCGAGGCAGCTGGAGTATGAACCCGAAAACACAAACTTAGTTGCTAGCAGTCTTCATCAGGTTCTTCTTGTCCGCCATCTCTCCTGTTTGCCCACGCTTTGGCGTAAGAAGCACCAGCATACTCCTCCATGGGCCCCAAAAGAAGGTGAGTATCTTACGATTATTATGCTTCAATTGAGCTACCGAGTCCGGATCTTGCGAAAGAGAATGGCGTTTCTCGTTGGATTCATATCGTCTTGCGAAGAACGCCTAGAATTCTCGATCTCATTATTTGGTCTGATGCTAAAAATTCGGTCACCTCGGCGTTTTTATACAGTCCCCAGTCTGACTTCTGAAAATTCCTCCAACGGAAACGATCTCTCGCCCATTCATACCCATGTGGTTTAGATTACCGGAGAAAATGACGATCTGGCGAGGTTAAAAGGGGTTCAGAGCCCCAGTTGTTACTGATTAAACCAGACATTTGTGGTTGGATTTTATCGTTGGGTGAATTTTCGAGTATCTGAGATTGAGGCCGTGATGCTGAGCAAAGCCCTGGCAACACCTCTTCAGTGTGACATCTCGTCGATAACCATGTACGTCACCAAGTTCTTCTGCCCATCATCACTTGGTGCTTATCCCCGGATATTCCAAAGGTTTGCGGGCGGCATAGTACATCAGCTGAAAAGCATACACCGCGTGGAGTAAATAGCATTACAGAAGGAGGTCCTCCTTCACTTTTATTGGTCGTCCGCTTCCATTGGCAACGCCATTACTTCTAGAGCTAAGTTTGATTGAAAGTTGATGTTGATTGCGAAATCAGGAAAAGTCTATATATAGCCCGATCCTGGTATCTGTATACCCAAACGCCGTCTATGGTATCTCGTACAACTGCTCGCCTTTGGCAACGAGTGTGCTGTTTTCCACTGTCCTTCTCTTGTCCTTGAGCTTCAGGCCCGTCCCATGAAAAAAGGGGTATTCCTATACAAAACAAGTAGACAAAAAAACACAATTCAAAAACAGACGGACGTGGGCAACATCATGGACTCAAGCACCCGCGACGCCCCGGCCTCGTAAATCAACCCCTGGCCCTTAGCCAACCATTCGTTAAACGCCTCGACAGTCTCATCCCCAGGGAAAGCATCCCACACCTTGCGGTCCGTATCTGGGTACAGCGACCACATGCCCCTGAGCGAGTCTACCGTCGACCACGTGGCCAGCCTCCGTCTTGCGCTACAATAGTGAAAGTAAAGCCTGCGGCAGAGTTTGTACACCTGTTTCTGACACTCCGCCCGCGCCCCATCCGCGTCGCGCGCCTCGGGCGGGTTCCCGGGCATCACAGTCCACCACGCGAGACGCCATCGCAGGCTGGCAAGAATGCAACCCACCCGACGTAGCAGCGGGAGAAGCTCCTCCTCCTTGACCTTGGGTTCGGTGGACTTGTACAGCGCACGCTGCAGGTAAGTATAGGCCTTGACCTCGACCTTGCGACAGATGACGCGGGCGAGCTGGGCAGCGAGCTGGAGAAGGCCAGTGTCGGAAGGGGATTCCGGGTCCAGGAAGCGTTCGGGAAGGTGGACGTGGGTCTTGTAGACGTAAGAGTAGCGCGCGCGGGAGGGCATGTTGTGGATGGCGCAGAGGAGGGCGAGGGGGTCGTCGGTCACGACATTGTCCATGCAGGCCTCCCAGTCCGCGTCGAGGTGGACGAGGTCCCTGTCGATAAAGGAGCTCGGGCTCCGGTCTGTCCTGCCGCCGCCGATCTGAGCCTTCAGGGTGAGGAGATACTCGTGGCACTTTTGGAGGTTGAGGATGTAGACGGGCCGGTTGTCCTGGTGAACGCGGATGTCAAAGTCGCAGGGGGTGTTCAGCGCAGCGATGACGTCGTCGAGGGGAAAGACGCGCTGCAGGGGAATACGGATGCGTCGTGACCCGTCGAGCGAGAGGTGGTTGATGGCGCGCTGGGAGACGTAGTTGCAGGACCTCGAGAGGACTAAGTCCTCGAAATGGGCCAACTCGCAGGGGCCCGGCCACTTGCTAGAGCAGCCATGCTTTTCACACTGGACGCAGGGGCTGTTTGGGGCGTTGTCGACCCGTCTGCAACCCTGCTTTGAGTACTTGCAGCGAATGCAGACCGTCTTCTTGTTGCGGGTATCTTTGGCCTGCTCGCGGGACTTTGCTTCCATGGGACCGTTGCGGCGTCCGCGCGAGGGGCCCTTCGGGCTTGTGCTTGGGAATGGGGCAGCTACGGCTTCCGGTTTTTTGGAGCGGGAGCGAATTTGTACAGGTGCTGTTGTTGTCGAGGAGGCTATAATATGCTCCTGGCTTGCGCGCTGCAACTGTATTATGGATGATCGGTTCGGCGGCGGCAGTGCAGTGTGGCTGCGGGGACGGTTTGTTCTAGGGTCTACTGGTCTATGTACTCGCCGTCCTTGTGACGACAGAGGATTGCCCGGCCGGGTATATTCTGATGAACGGCGAGGTCTCTGTCTCGGGACCTCCAGGCGGTCCTCGGTCGTGTTGAACGGTACCGACGGCCTCATATCTCGAAAGTTTTGCGTTCTAGTGTTCTGGAACGTAGAGCTGTTGGTGGAAGTGTGGTCGATGGGATGCATTCGGGAGGTTGGGGACGGCCCGGGAATGTTGAAGTCCTCGAATTCAAACATGTTTGTAGCTTCCGGCGGGTGGATGACCAGCGAAGGCTGAGACTGTCCGTCGGTGAACAATGGAAAGTCTCCGGACGGAAGGGTAGCACTCCACGACTGGCTGAGACCCGCGTTTCCATCTTCTGAGAATTGAGCGCCCCAGTCCTCGTAGAATGGCGAGGCGGGACTAGGAAGGTGGGAGTGGCTCGACAGGCCGGCGGAGAGGGCGCTGACACTCTGTCGGGGAGCGCTCGTCGGCGTGGTCTGGAAGTTGAAAGTGTTCGTGGGAAACGCATGAGCGGAGGCAGGCGAAGAGCTGGCCGAGAATCCCAGCGTGTTCAGCGACGGACTGGCGTTATTTGTGCGGACGTTGAGGAAGGGTCTCTGGACAACGCCGGGGCTGCTCTCTATGGACGGCATGATGTACTCGGAGACGCTTGTGGTGGTGCTGTTGAGGGGGTTGAAGTTACCGAAGCTCTCGGCGAAGTCGCTCTGGCTGAATGTCACCGACTCGATGTCGTCCTTCCCGTGTGAGCTGGCTTGGCTGATGCTGCGGGCGAGACCGTGTGATGACGGGCCGGCGGCGCCATGGCCGAGGTCCTTGTTTTCAAAGGACGAGCCGCCACCGATGAGGAGTTCAATTGAGAGCTGTGCGTCTGTGAGGAGAAAGTCAGCAGGTGTTCTGTCAGAGGACGACGTGGAAGACTGACCGAGATCAGGACCTTGGTTCTTCGGGTCGGGAAGGGAGGGAAGGTCGGCGTTGAAAGCCCTAGAGGTAGTCAGCATCTGGTCTACCTTGGTATGTCCGGGTCTGTGTTAGGAACGTACTGGATCAACAGCTGAGGGTTCCGTGGCACACCGGTGTCGGGGAGATAGAAGTCATCCACGACCGCAGGGTGGTAGTAGAGGTTGAACGGCTGGGTGCCGTCGCGGGCACCAGGCTGCTCGGCCCATGCCGAGGCGTCGTCGCGCTGGTTAGTCCTGTGTGCCATGCCCACGCGCTGGCTTCCTCTTCTTTTCGAGTATCTTCGTGTCTGATGATGTACGGATGATGATGAAGCCACTTCTCGACAAGGTGGGCTGTGTTTGTAGAATTTTTCCTTCTTTTTGAGGTGTGTGGTGGCAAGAGGGGGAACCTGGGCGGTCGCGCGCGGGGGGGAAGGAAGCGTCGCCCATCTTATTATGCTCCGTGTCTGCCTTCTATCGTTGTGCAGCCTCGTCTTGCCCAGCCCAGCAAGGCAACGCCCATCGCCTTGATTGGGTTGCAAATGCGCAGTGACATGTGTCTCGAGGTGACGGTGCAAGGTGAGTGGTCAGAAGGAAAGACTGGCATCCATTGGCACCTTGGAAGGTGAGGTGAGGTGCATTGGTGGTGTGGGTGGGTACCCAGGTGTTATGGAAGGTGTGTAAGTGTTAGCAGGTCCGTCCGCCTGTCGCTGTACGGTCCCTTTCCGCTAGCGGGTTTAGTGCGCTGCTGGGACGGGGACGAGGACCAACCAGCGGCTGGGCAGCATCGACGTGCACCTCTCGGTGTGTTCCAGCGATGGAAAGAGCACTACTGCGGCCTATGATGATGCCCCCCGGGGAAGGGCTTCCTGAACCCGATACAGGGCGATGGGTTTTAGTGGGCGGTCGACACAACGGGGAAAACGTGCGGTACTTTTCTCGCTCAGCGTTCCACTGCGCTAAAGCCGCACCAAGGCAGGGCGCGCGCTGGGCAAACCACGAGGCGCACTGCCAGGGATGCCTCGTCTGAGTCCCTGTCATCATCCTTCGACAGGACTTCCATCGTCCTTCTATGCAGCAGAACGAGCATGGGCCCGGTCCGGTAGTCATCTGAGCTGAGGCATTATTTATCTTGCTCTCACGACTGGCCGAATCTTGTTTCCCATCATCACGGAGGGTCCCGTTCATCCAATGTAGCCCCGTCTGATTTCCCGGCGCCGTAATCGGTCATGGATGAATGATTCACACTTTCAGCGGACAAAGTCAAGCCCGTTCTCTATCTCTCGTGGGGGAAGCTCGCACATACTTTGAGGGAAATTCAACCTTGCCCTATCAAAACAAGCCTCCCGTTCCTCTTCGTGCCACCCAGCGCGTCATACCTCGTTGCCCAACCGCACATGTCTCAGCGATTCCTGTCGGCTGTCATCCCGAGCAGTCGCCGCTCTAAGACTGAAGAAGGGCCCACCTACCTTCTAGAGACGTCCTTTGCAGGTAATCCTTGTGCCACATGTGCCATGTCTTGTCATGAGCTTCAGACCCAACGATAGTTGAACAACATTTCGGGAGAAAGGTTGTTGATTTAGCTTGATCTTGTGGTTGCTGCGGCCATAGCTAACGTATTGTGACTCTCATGATCCAACCGTCAAGCAGCCCTCGAGATAGGAACAACTTAGTCGACAACTCGTGTATGAGATAGTTAGCCAGACATCTTGGACCGTGCCCATTCCTTCTCGGTCCTGTACCAATATTTCTGCATATAACAAGAGTTGAATCTTTCATATCTCTCTTGCCCCTTGTCCTCCTGCCCTTTTTGCGTCCCTCGCGTGCTTTGCCGCCTTGGCACATGAGCCCCAACACATAATTACTGGTGAACATTAGAGAGCCAGCACCCCTCGTGACCTTTGACCCAACGTCTGTCCTCGGCCCTGTTGGTTTCTTGACCCAAAAGACAATGTCTCTCACCGCCACAACGACAACGACCAGCAACGCGACAACAACAGCCACCTGATCTCACTGCTCACAATCACCACACCATGGGTGGAGCCGCCAGACTGCGCGTCCCAGTGGACGACCAGCACCGTGTCCTATGAGATGTACGGGGGCACCACCGTCACACAAGAGTACACCATTTCCAACCCCGCGGCGACATGCTATCCTTCCGGGTGGGACGGCTTCGCGCCGGAGCACCGTCTCAGGTTCAGACCGGGCGTGTGTCCCGACGGATGGGTTTACAACGACATGGCCGAGCATATAACCCGAGTGGTGTCGACGGCTCATTGCTGCCTGAGGTTCGTTGTTGTCCCTCTTCTTCAGATCACAAGAGCTAAACCGGTAACCAAAATCATCGATCCAGCGGCTTCGATCGCTTGGGGACCCATACCTTGAGAAGCCTCTCAACGTTGGCTCCCCTATGTGCAAAATCAGAGTGGACAACCGCAAGCACGAGATCGGGACCAAGAACCTTGGTGCACGATGCCTGGATCGTGACCTGGGCCAAGTCTGACACAGCGACATTGACGCCCAAGCTGCCGACGCTGACCAGCGGCATGACGGTGATGACGTGGACCCCCGGCGAGAAGATCCCCAAAGGCCGAGACGACGCGAACCGGGTGGACAACGGCGTCCAGTACGTGAGCCAGGGTGTGCTGTGGTTCTTGATGGTTGGGATGCCCATCATCGGGGCTGTCATGATCAGCTCGTGGGTGTGGTGCTGTGTACGCAAGTGCAAGAAGAACAGGCGGGAGAGGAGGGCTATCAAGGCCGCAGCAGCAACATAGCTTCTAGCAATTTTCAATGTCAGGACTCTCTATTAGAAATTGAAGTTGTTAAAGAGTATATAGCAGTTTACTATGGACTTGTACATGATATCTTAGGTTCTTAGTGATGCTCTGCCTGAACGGCTCACTAACATGCCTCACTTAAAATGGCAACAGCGCTAACCGAGTTCGGCTTTGAAACCCTACCCAATCCGTGAGATGACAATCGAACCTCAGTTTTGTCTGACCAACAACACCACCCCGTCCACCTTCCGACCGCGGAACCTCTCCTCGGCAGCCTGATCTTGGCCTCGGTCGCCTTCTTTTGCACTCTTTGTTGCTCCGCCTCCGCCTGCTTCACTCCAAGAAGTCCCAGACTACTAAACGCATTCTCTGTCTCTTCCTCCTCCCAGCCTGACCTTCGGCAAGGACCTATCTCCCCCTTCCGCTAGGACATCGGCGACCTGCGACAAGCAGAAAACATGCGGCTCTTGGTAATCCCCTTTACACAACCAAACCCGCAACGGGCATCTTCGACCACCGCCAACTGATGCACTGCCCGCAGCTCGTCAACGACGACGGGCCCCCGTCCGCCGTCTCGCCCTACTTCGCGCCCTTCCTCGCCGCCCTGCACGAGGCGGGCCACCAGACCGTTGTCGTCATCCCAGACCGTCCGCTCTCCTGGATCGGCAAGGCGCACGCCGTGGGCAAGACCCTCACCGCCGCCAGCGTCTGCCCTGCCTCCTTCTCCTCTCCCGCCGCCCCCTGCCCCGTCGGCTGCGAGGACAAGCCCGATGACGAAGACGACCGCCTGCACCGCTGGCTGGTCGTCGACGGGCCGCCCGCAAGCTGCACCCAGCTCGGCCTCTTCCACGCGGGCTTCGCGCCCGCGGACTTCGACCTCGTCGTCTCGGGGCCGAACCACGGCCGCAACGCGAGCACCGTGTGGGCGCTCGGCAGCGGCACCGTCGGCGGCGCCATGGAGGCCGCGCAGTGCGGGCGCCGCGCCGTCGCGCTCAGCTTCGGGAGCAAGGAGCCGCAGCCCGACGGCATCATCCGCGCGGCGTGCGTGCGTGCCGCGGCGCTGGTGGGCGAGCTGGCGGCGGACTGGCACCCCGGCGTGGAGGTGTACAGCGTCAACGTGCCGATGGTGCCTGGCGTCGCGGATGCGCCGGTGCGGATGACGACGACGGCGCGGGGCCAGTGGGTCACGGGCGGGCTGTTCAGTCCGGCTGCTGCGGATCCCGAGAAGGCGGCGCTGAAGAGGGAGTACCGGTTCCGTTGGGCGCCGCAGCTGGCTGATGTCAAAAAGCAGGCCGAGGAGAGCCCTGAGGGGGAGGATTTGTGGGCTTCTGTGAATGGGGTGATTAGCGTTGCGCCGTTGAAGGCGAGTTTCACGGCTGTTGGTGTGGGCAAGTAGATGACTTGGTATGCCATTTATAGATATAGACATAGACAGTAGATTAAAAAGAGTAGATAATAGATCGAGCCGCAGCCATTGTGTCAGGGGCTCACACGGACACGCAGCCGTCTGCGCTGTCCTCGATGAAGATGCCGCCGTAGATCTGACCCTCGTCCAGGTCGCTCTCCTGGTACCCCGAGTTTACCACGTCGTCGGTCCCCGTGGGCTTCTTGAGCATGCCGATCTGGTACTGGCCCTGACCGGCGAGGTTAGCTGAGATGATATCCCCTGATTTCTGCAACGGCTCATCGTTAGCGGAGTACCAGACTTGGATCGTGCTAATGTCCCGTCAGTCTCCATTTCCCAGCCCAAAGCGCAGGAACATCGCGGGGCTCACTTTTGATCAAAGTCCAGCGTCAGGGCAAAATTCTGCCACGAACCGTCCGTGGCCATCGGAGTGGACCACACCAGCCGGTTCTCCCTGTCCAACAGCTTGAAGGTGTCTTCAGGCAAGCCCGACTGCCCGATGATGGTGCCGGTCTGGAAGTTGAACTGGTTGGCGTCGTACGCCGCCGTCTCATGCCAGACGTTCTGGCCCCCCACGCTCCCGTTAGCACACTTACTCCCGCGCACCATCATCAAGAATTGGCTGGGACGTTACCAGGTACTCATGCGTCAGGTTCAAAGGCCTCTCCGCGTCCTGCCGCACGCTGAAGTGCAGCGTCTTCGCCCCCTCACCCGCGGGGCTGCCCGTGTTCGCATCCGCGGCGAACTGCAGCCCCGCGCGGCGGAACCCGCGCTGGCTCATGAAGATGCTCTCGTCGGAGATGGTCACCTCCACCGCGCGCGAGCCGGCGGCGGCGTCGAAGCGGGAGGTGGGACCCGACGGGAGGAGGACGATGTCGGACCAGAGGAGGGTGTTGCCCTTGACGTAGGACGGGTTGAAGGGGTTCCAGCCGCCGCCGTTCGGGGTGTCGAAGTCGGTCGGGATGGCGGTGGAAGGGACGCGGCCGTCGAAGATGAGGGGGCACCGGATGAGGGAGCGGCAGGTTAGGGTGACTGAGAGTGCTGGTGTTGCGAGGGTCAGGAGTGTGAGGGGATGCATTTTGAGGGCCACAGGTTATGGGGATGGATTGGGCGGATTGGGGCTCGGTTAAGGAATTGGAGAGGATAAGATGTTTGAATTTATTTTTCTTTTGGTATTGATGTGTGGGTGGCTCAGTCCTCGATGAGGTGTTGTATGTTGGCGTTGTCTGCTCTAGGAAAGAACGGACGCTTGGCTCCGAGAAGTCGGAGCTGGAGGGTTCTTCGATACTAGCGAGTGACGACATCCAAATCGGCATTGCAGCTCACATTATCTTTGCGTGGCTATGATGACGTTAGTTTTGCTGAGCCTGGAACTCGTGTGCATGTTGCGATGGGCTTACAGTTGCCCCTAAAGATACAACGAGTGGTATCATGAGACATTGCAGACTAATGGTCTTTAGGTCGTTGAAAATTCCTGAGAAGAATGTCAACACCGTTCTAGGGCTTCGGGTGAGTGCACTTTCGATATTTCAGAAACGAACGTGGGCCGCGTCGAGGCAGTCTGATTGTTCTAAGGTCCAGGTGAATCTGCCGGCATACTTGGAGTGACTCTAAAACAGATGCGTATAGAGACTTTTAACACATATCACTTATTCTGGGCCCCTGGGTACGTATATCGCGATCTTTTCACTGCGACCGCCTATTTTTCCTGTGCTAGAGCGACTACTTTGCCAGTCACTATACTCTAATCACTTTGCTATCGTCGTCGTCATCGGTTCTATTATTATCGTCGTTATCGTTATAGTCATCCTCATCCTCGTCCCCGTCCTCATCATCACTGTTGATACTATCGCTGTCGATAGGAGTAATCAAGCGCATAGGAAATATAGCCGCGCAGACACAGGATAATTAGGCGGTCTCTTGTTACTGGACGAAGCACCGGCTGAAGTGCTCTTACTGGATTTACCTACTGTTAGGGTGGGACTTGACAAACATATATCACTTTCGTGTGTTTTACATACCCTCTAAGCTGGACACTTAATCTATTATGATGTTTATATCGACTCGGAAACTGCATCCGCGATCGTTGGAGATGTGAGATTTGGATATATACCAAGTCGTGGGTTTTTTTTTTTTTTTTTTTTTTTTTTTTTTTTTTTTTTTTTTTTTTTTTTTTTTTTTTTTTTTTTTTTTGATTACAGCCGGACAATATACTTTCGGACGCTGAGACGGATCCTTGCCTTTTCATGCTTCTTAGCCTTAGGAAATCGTACGTGGGAGTAACGTGTACTGTCTGGGGTAGTTTTGTGTCATAAAACAGATCGAAGTATCCATGCAAAAGCGTACATCTAGACTGGAAAACGACGGTAGAAGACCATGGTCGCATACAGTAGAAGGTTATGAGGGTAAAATTGTCGAACACACTGTAAGTTATGAGGTTAGTCCCTCGCAATGGATACTGGTATGAATCTGTGAACTTGTGAGCAATGGAGCCATTGTCCGGATGTATTACTGATACCGATGTGAATGAAGATATCTCGTTTAAAAACCGTGAGGAAGGCAATCTCTGGCGGCTTGCTGGGAAAGCTTATGCCGAAATTTGCTGAAGAAAACTGGCCCAGTCTTTTCTTTCAAGAGGCGCATCATAATATCTTTGATAGTGCGGTCAACGAAATGTTTAATCTGCAGAGGGCCCTAGAATATGAAGCCTCCGGTGTTCATAACTCTATTAGAGGTTTAGAACATTATGTAGTTTGGGTGGTGACGAGCCTTGCGACGTTTAATCTGCTATGATGGAAGCGTGACTCTGTAGGTTTGAAGTCGTTACCCTTCTTTGACGAAGTGAGGACCTGGACGCGAAGTTAGAATCGCCTGGCCTTGATGCATCCACGCGGCGATGACGACCGCCGACTGCCATACAATTTTCACCGAACACCCAATCCGGAAACCGAGCGACTCGCAAGGCTTAGACCCACGCTGCTGGTCAGGTGTCTTACCGCAATGCATGCAAGATGACCCGTCGCTAGAGCAAGAACTTGGGGTGGCGCGGGGCATGCACCAGCCACTCGGGTCCGTCGCGTGTCTCTCGTTGATGCAGATACGAAATACGGTCCGGCGGCGGGGACCCAATGGCAGGCGGGGCTTTGCGCCGAGTGGGGCCGTGCCTGTGACGGTAAAGCCCGGGCGATGGATGATTATGCCCGACTTACCGTCACGTTGCTGGCCTCATTTGATGAGGAAACGACGGAGGAGCATGAGGCGTTCCTCAAGGCCTCACGTATGATTATGAGTATATATAAGCTGGGTGGGAGTTCCCATTTTGTGGTTGGTGAAGCTGTTTTTCATCATCGCCATCGCAGACTGCATGCACTCAATCTTCAGATACAATCAATCACGCAAAGTACAACCTCGTCTTGACAGAGAAGATGAACTTCATGGGCAGAAAGAGCGATGCAAAGGCCGACGACGTCGCCAACATCCCACCCGAGCTCTCGGACCTGCACTGCTTCACAGAGACCGGCGGGGTAATCACCACAAGTATGTCGTTGTTACTACCTTCACTGTTCTCAAGCAAACACTTACTTCCCATACAGCCATGTTCGACATCCCGGGGTACCGGGTCGTCCGCACGCTCGGCGCGGTCTACGGGCTCTCGGTGCGCAGCCGCAACATCGCGGCGAGCCTGGGCATGGTGATCAAGTCGCTCGCGGGCGGCGAGCTGCGCTGGTTTACGACGATGCTGTACAACTGCCGCAACGACGCGCTGGGCCGAGTGGTGACGGAGTGCAAGCAGCGGGGCGGGAATGCAATCATCTGTCTGCGGTTTGATGCGTCGGACCTGGGCGGGTTTGCGCAGACATGTGCGTACGGGACGGCGTGCGTGGTGGAGAAGATCCAGGAGGAGGCGGCCGTTGCGCCGCAGCTTGCTGATGCGTAGGACGTTCAGTAAGGGGAGGGGAGGAGGGATGCGAACAAGAATAGGTGAGATTGTGGTGAGGTTCGAGTTGGCTTGGCGGGTTGAGATGGTTTCATTTTTGGTGTGATTCTGGGGGATGCGGGTTTTTTATACCAATGCCACTGTTTGGAGCTTTTTTTGGGATTTGATGGTGTGTTTCCCGAGGTGATAGTTATTCTGCCTGCACCTTATACCGCCAATCATTTGGGGAGCGAACAAGGCAGATGGAAGCCAGCTTCAATCGATTGTCCACAAAATGTTTGCTTGAAGATTGAACGGAAGCCATCGCACAGTTCCTTCCCGAATTGATGGAATTGGAGGATGAGCTTGCATCAAGCCGGAATCCTTCTACAAGGGCCTGCATGGAGCGATAAGCAGATAAGCGATGGACCCAGGCGGCCGGCTAGCACTGAGTGGGAATGTGACAATTGAAACGGGCCAAGGCCACCCTGCCGCGCTCCGCATCCGTGAATAGAGCGTGCCGTTCCATTGGAGAAGGTGTTCCTGGTCTGGGGTCGCTTTTGGAGGCCCTTCCTGCAGCTGTGACAAACTCATTCGCACCCAGTCCAGGCCAGCTAAGCTACTTCCATCTCGCTGTAGTACCAGGGGCCCGCCACCTCCCACAGCAAGCACAAGCACGCACCTCACCCACCATCGCGCAGCAAACACATCCAGCTTCCCATTGTCCTTTGTCTCCAATCCGCCAAACACCTGGGCCAGGTAGCTTGTTTCTCAACTCTGGGCATTGGCACTGGCTTGACTCGGGTCGACACTCGCACGTACATACACATACCAGCCCGTCTCCGTCTCCGTCTTCACCCTTCCGTCTCGTGACCCGCGCTCCGATCCATGTGCCATCGTCGTCTACCCCGATTTCCCAAAGAGGCCTGAAGCCGCCTCGAGACAGCATGCCGTTTCAAGTCACGACCGAATCCAAGTAGTTTCGATCCCATCTCCTCTACCACCTTATCTCTGCTCTCCCTTGGCGCCATCTCGCCGAGATATCAAGTCTCACCATGGCCGCTCCATCCGCCGCCTCCGCCTCTCGTCAACCGACCGACAGCGAGGATCCCAGGATGTCCCACGAATCATCCATCTCGACCGTTTCCACCTCGAGCCTTGTCTTCGACCGCCTGCACGAACAGAATGAGAAGCAAACCTACACTTCCTCGTCTGCCTCCCAAAGGCGCCGCGCTCCATCTACCTCCCGCGGCGCATACGCCGACAACCCCGACGAGTTCGACGACGAGAATGACCTGAAGGAGTCCGATACCAATGATCCCGAGACGGGGCCGCTGATGGCCCCCGGTGCTGGCGGCATTGTGCGCCGCGTGGGAATGGATCGCGGGCTGAAGAAGGGGCTGTTAATACTGGGCGTCGCCTTCCTTTTCGCGTGGGGTACCGCGCTGTTCGTCTTCCTGACGAACAAGTCATACCAGCACGGAAGCAAGGTTGACCACGACCCCTCGGCGACGCAGCGTGGGTCCGGAAAGCCGGTGACGCTGGACCAGGTCATGTCCGGCTTCTGGTCGCCATACTCGCACTCGGTCAGCTGGATCGAGGGTCCGAACGGGGAGGACGGGCTGCTGCTGGAACAAGGTGCGCGGGGTAAGGACTACCTCGTCGTGGAGGACATCAGATCTGGCAACAAGGCGGCTGGCCAGGTATCTGCCGACGTCGTTCAGAGCCGCACGCTCATGAAGAACCCATGGATCGAGTACAATGGCCGTCAATTGACGCCCTTCGACGGCCGTCCGAGCAAGGACATGAAGAAGGTCCTCGTCTCGACTGACCGGGAGCACAACTGGCGCCACTCCTTCACTGCGCTGTACTGGATCTTCGACGTTGAGACGCAGACTACCGAGCCACTCGACCCCGACAACGCCTCTGGTCGCGTGCAGCTTGCGACATGGAGCCCTCAAAGCAATGCCATCGTCTTCACCAGGGACAACAACCTCTACCTCAGAGACCTAGCCACGAAGAAGGTCACTCAGATCACCAAGGACGGTGGGCCCGAGTACTTCTACGGTATTCCTGACTGGGTGTACGAGGAGGAAGTCTTTGCCGGTAACAGCGCCACCTGGTTCTCTGAGGATGGCAAGTACATTGCCTTCCTGCGCACGAACGAGACGGGTGTACCGGAGTACCCGCTGCAATACTTCGTCTCTAGACCTAGTGGCAACAAGAAGCCCGAAGGCGAGGAGACCTACCCGGATGAGAAGCGCATCAAGTACCCTCGTGCAGGCAGTCACAACCCTGTCGTGGACATTCTCTTCTACGACGTCGCCCGCGGCGATGTCTTCTCGGTTGACATCAACGACGCTTTCCCCGACGACGACCGACTAATCAACATGGTTCTCTGGGCTAACCAGAAGGTCTTGATCAAGGAGACCAACCGCGTGAGTGACATTATGCGTGTGGTCCTTGTCGACGTTGTCGCTCGCTCTGCCAAGACTGTCAACACCATTGACGTCGGAAAGATTGACGGCGGGTGGTTTGAGATCTCCCACGAAACCCAATTCATTCCAGCGGATCCTGCCAACGGACGCCCCGAGGACGGTTACGTTGATACGGTTGTTCACGACAACGGTGATCACATCGCGTATTTCTCTCCCATGGACAACCCTGAACCTGTCTACCTCACTTCTGGCCCCTGGGAGGTAGTCAGCGGCCCGTCTGCAATTGACCTGAAGAACAACCTGGTGTATTTCGTTTCCACCAAGGAGTCTTCCATCCAGCGCCACGTCTACAGTGTTTACCTGAACGGCACTGACATGAAGCCCTTTACTGACACCAGCTTCGAGAGCTACTATGACATCTCCTTTTCCAGCGGCGCGGGCTTCAGTCTCCTCTCTTACCTCGGCCCCAAGGTTCCCTGGCAAAAGGTCGTCAGCACTCCCAGCAACCCCAACAAGTACGAGCACATCGTAGAGGAGAATAAGGAACTAGCCGAGAACGCCAAGAGATATGAGCTTCCCCTCCTCAAGTACGGCACCATCAAGGTTGACGATGTCGACCTCAACTATGTCGAGCGTCGTCCTCCGCACTTCAGCGAGAAGAAGAAATATCCTGTCCTCTTCCACCAGTACTCCGGCCCGGGCTCGCAATCTGTGGCGAAGAAGTTCTCGGTCGACTTCCAGTCATACGTCGCTTCAGCACTAGGTTACATCGTCGTCACAGTCGATGGCCGCGGCACCGGTTTCATCGGCCGCAAGAACCGCGTACTCGTCCGCGAGAAGCTCGGTCACTGGGAGGCTCATGACCAAATCGCCGCCGCGAAGAACTGGGCGGCTCGGAAGTACGTTGACTCCTCGCGCATCGCCATCTGGGGATGGAGCTACGGCGGCTTCAACACCCTCAAGACACTTGAGATGGACGCTGGCCAGACGTTCAGCTACGGTATGGCGGTCGCCCCCGTCACAGACTGGAGGTTTTACGACTCCATTTACACAGAGCGCTACATGCGAACGCCACAGCTGAACCCGAACGGGTACCAGCAGACGGCCGTCACCAATGTGTCTGCTCTCGCTGGCAATGTGCGTTGGTTGATGATGCACGGTGTCGCCGACGATAACGTACACTACCAAAGCACGCTCACGCTTCTTGACAAGCTCAACCTCGAGGGCGTTGAGAATTACGACGTTCATGTGTTCCCTGACAGCGACCATGGCATTTACTTTCACAACGCGAACAAGATTGTCTACGATAGTATGCATCCACCTCCCTGATTGTCTTGGTCCACTGGCTTACACGTAGTCTAGAACTTAGCAACTGGCTCATCAACGCTTTCAACGGCGAATGGCTCAGGATCACCGATGCGAAGCCCATGACGGAAGCTAAGGAGAAAGAGCGCAGATCAATCTCCGCACCGCTAGAGCTGCACTAATTCACAACATAATCGAAAGGCTTGGCGTTTTGGGGGATTTATTCGAGGTTCACATATTCAGCGCATGCTTAGACGTTGAGCGGAACGAGGCTAGAGACTTTGGCAGACGGCAATGAATTGATGATGGGATTGGCCGTTCCTACTGATATGTCTTGACACCACGTTCTCGTGACATCTCTCTGAAACTCGTGAGGCGGCGAACGCCTGAGGACAGCCTTCGTTGAACAGGTTTGCCTGGCATTCGTTCGGGTCATCCGCCTCTGCCGTTGGATATCTGCGCTCTGGTGCAAATTGAAGTAATGGGCAAGGCCAAACAATACGGCCAATTCGGCTCGCCAGCCGCTGTGAGGCAGACTAAAAACTCTGACCGAATTCTTATAAAGGCGCTTCGAATGTGCACCGACTTCAAGCTTAAATAGACGGACTAGAGATAATTGACGAAGCTGGAGCTCCTTCCAATAGGTGATGTCAAAGCAACTGGCCGTATCGGCAATGTCATTTTCTCCGTCTTGCTACTGTTGTTACAGTATGACTCAAGCTTGATTGGGGCACGCAACTTGTTCCCACCTGTTGAACTGCCTGGTTCTTAGATCGTTCAACCGTGTCAACATTGGAGCTGCCATCGGACTCATAATACGCAACAATGCCCGAGGCTGTGGAGTTCACTTGAACCCCGGCTGTCTCTGGTTGGAACACGAGTCGTGGTTGTGACTGCTGGGAACCTCCAGTCATAATCTCAAGGGCGCTAGATTCGCAAGCCGAGGCAAGAATGGTCACCTTCTTGAATTCTAGGGAATATTCTTCCGCTTGAGGTCAGAGTAATTAGGATGTCTACTGGTACACCATAGATACAGTCAGTATTCTAAGCAGTCAACACTACGGTTCATTTTCATTCCTTGCTAACATTAACATTGCTAGAGATACTTTGCAACTTTGCAAACAATAAACATGAAATCACGTGGGCTGTTTTGACAGAATTACTTGGGTATCTCGCAGGTCGTTTCCCTCACACAAGGAGCGGGACTTGCAGTAGTAGGAATTAGACTAGTTCATAAAGTTCAAGAGCCGCAGCTTCAGTTAAGCTTTCAGATTCAATCTAGATGACACTCGGCTCATCGCAACTCACGGAGCAGCTAGTTTCGCAGCCTCACCGGCGAACTCAAACCTGATTCAAGCGCTGTGGCCTTTGCACTTGCCCTCTGCAGCTCACTTCAGCAATATTCGCCGCGCCTTTCGATATCTATAAGACAGCTCCGTTGTCTTCTTCAGCGACAAGCAGATCTCATCAGATTCTTTCGTTGATCACCATATCAGATCCAAAGCCAGTCTCCCACTCACGATGCGTTTCTCTTCTTTCTACGCCGTCATCGCAGCTTGCATGGTCTCCATGGCTGTGGCTACGCCAACTCCCGCGGGCAGTGATCCACCGCCCAAGTGCCCGGTTAGTATTTGATTACCATATTGACGATGTAGCCGCTGACAGATCTGTAGCCCGGTTTCCACTGTCTAGAGCCCGGTCCTGAGGGCACTTGCACCGACTGCCGACCAGGTTAACATAGCGTTTGGGGCAAGGTTCAGGAAATTGCCGACAAAGTTTGACGTAGAATTCATCTTTAGAAAGAAATCCCAAAATTCTTTTTCAAGTTAGATGTGGCACGGGCATTGGAATCAACGAAGCTCGTCTCGGCCTTGCTTATCCTTCGTCCTGGATCAAAATGAATGATCACATCTGGCCAACTCGGCTCAGTTCATCATGTAGGAGCATTCGAAGAATTCATGATCAAGACAGACAACTTGCAAGGTAAACCTGCAACGCCACGTGTGTAAAGGATTTGTACAATTATGTACGTAAGGTTGAGACTAGGGCAATTGACACCTGCGAATCAAGTTTGTATATGCTAAGGATTTTAATAGTTTGCGATCATTCTCGAGCATTGCCAGGTATTAACTCGGAATTCGTTAAGCGATCTGAATCCAAGGAGTTGCCGTGGTGTTAAAAGAGACGTATCTGGAGAAAGGGGTCCAATCGATAAATTTGTTGGAGGGAGCGGCCGCGGGTACTACGGAGGACGGGGAGAGCCCAAGTTCGCTAGGCCTCGCAGTGTTTGTGTTATCGATGTGAGGCTCGAACCACTCATGGTGCACAAAAAGTACGCATTATTCAGAGTATGCGGACGAGAATCATTGCAGAGCGCAAGAAAATGCCAAGAAGGGACAGAGTGAGTGCTTCCAGTGCAAGGGCGGATGTTTTGTTTCCCAAAGTTGACGACGCAAAGGCTGCCGTGACTGATGGATGTATGCTCTCGCAGTTAAAGGCCGTACTCCTCAGACGATCATTTTTGTTGAGATAGTTGACACCGTCAATTTGCCAGATTTAACGTAGGCCAACGTTGGAGTCCGAAACGCTGTGCTGGTCGAGCACGCATGTCTATCCCAGTAAGAGACTGACCATCATCTATGAATACTAATAGTGTCTATTGGTCGGATTTGTTGATTGAACAATGCAATTCTCATCGATATCGGGGTGCCTCTTGAGAGTCTACACCGCCGAACAGTCGTCCGGAAATCTAGACATCATCTGGTTAATTCTACTCCTCAGTTATCCATTGGAAACTATGCAATGTCTGAGTATGCATCAGTATCTAGTAGGAATAATCTTAGGAAGGGCTTGTCGGCGGACGAAATAAAGAAACAAGAGATATTTTGAAAATAAGCGGTGAGTCTGCTCCAACCAGCCGGCTTCCTTGAATGTAGTCTAGCAGAGCTCTCGATATCTACTGGAAGACACTGGGAACAATCAGTATTATCCAATGAATAACATTTTTATTAGAGAAAACACATCCAGAAGTCAAGGCTGGCTTTTATATATGAACGAACGCGCCAGATCAGGCTACAGTGCAGCGTCGGCACACGGAATCAAACCCGCTTCTGCAGGTTTTCATCTAACTCTGCATACATAAATGTGCATCAAGTGAATGAATCAAATACAGAGGCAAAATGGATTCGGAATTTGTTCTCTGTAAGCTGAGTGAGTGGCCGAGATCCAAATTCGTGCCAGCAAGTATGGCACCAGGGAAAGTCACATCTTGAACGGCCGTAGACATTCAAGCGATACCCAAATCAGTTACACAGTTGTATTCCCTGCCGTCCTCCGTTGAAACTTTCTGAATACTCCAAGAGGTAAAAGGTGTGAGGTCTTACGCCTCGTCTTCGCCCACAGGTAATTCCCGCCGAGAACGCTGGGAGGGGAAACTCGTGATCAACGAAAAGGGCGTTTCTTGTTTTCATCCGCACGACACCGTCCATTGGTTTGCGTAGAAGTCCAAGCTATCCAGAAAAGCGTTGGCTTTTAACTCGTGCCCTCCGGCGAGCATCCAGGGTCGTTCATGCCATAAATTATACACCATTTCCTCACAACTCATGCCCGCTGGAAGCCACAAAATTGCAGTATCATCTCGCTAGCTGTCCTCCCTATAGCAAGCACACCGTCTTCATGACCCCATCTTCACCCTACACAAGAACCCAACAAACAATCACCCCCATTCCTACTCTACCCCCACAGGACAATGAATAACCACAGGACCGAGCGAGATGGACGGCACAAACGCAAGAAAGAACCATCAGGACACGTCATGCCTCAGCTCACCAATCTTCTTGAACACTACGCTCCGCTGTTTGTGCTAGGTGACTGAGAAAAGGTCACCCCATGGCAAGGAAGATACATCCGTGGATTGGACCCCGCGATTGTCTTGAGGAAGAACGCAACCTTCTGGTTTCCAGGGGGAATTTATACTCCTCCGCAAGAAGATCCGCAAAAGCAGAGCCCAGGTCTGGCAAAACCCCGTTCCTGTGGCCAGTCGACAACAACGAGGCTGCTTCGCCGACGAACTTCAAGCGGCACCTAGCCATGTAAATAAATAATCACAGGCACACTGTCTGTTGACGGCCAAGACGAAGGAGGACTTCTGGATGGTGTGTACGGATGATGACCCGTCCGGCGCTGGGAGAGTAGTTTATCGCGGAAAAAAATTAGAATCTCATACCCTTAGTTTACTCAAAAACCGTGATTCAAGGAGTATTCCGAAATAAGAACAAGTAATGAAGAAGACCATCGACGGACAAGGATGAGTAACACGGGAGCCATCGTCGAGATAATAGTAGGGGGAACAGCGGTGACAGGGCGAGCCGTTAATCGGAGATATCCAAACGATCAATATCCAGAAGTCAGTATTACTCCAAGCCACTAATGATACTTAGGAATAGCCCAGCACATGTCATGCACTTATGGTATCATGCAATGTGGCACATCATGTCATAAGAAAACCAACATCAATAGACTATCATACAGTTTTGGGCGCGAGCTCTTTCTCCAGGCTCGCACTGCCTCTGAATCGATAATGGTGAGTCTAGGTCGTGTGTGCAAATAACAAAATTTGCACCCCTCAATTTCCCCCGCGTAAAAGTCATCCGCCTGCCTGAAAAGCTCATCCGTCCAGAGAGCAAAGAAGATACGATTACAGGGAACCCTCGGTTAACACAACGCCTCCGCCCGCGTTCATAGAATTTTTGACACTGGGTACATTGGCCCGAGTGTGTGATATCCCCTACTGCCCATGAGATTAGGCATCGGCATGTTGGAGATTGGTCGCTGCAGCGTGTACTGCTGCTGCTGAGGTACATATGTCCAAGTCGTAGCGGGCACTCTCATCTAGAATCCAAAGCCGGTGGGCTGGGGAGCGAATCCGTTCGTTTGGCCATATGGCGCGGGAGAGCCACCGCCCATGCCGCCGGGGCCGGCAGTGATCATGAGGCGGTTGCCGCCGAGGATGGGGGTGTTGTCCTCGTCCTTCTCCTTCTCCTTCTCCTTGCTCTTGCGGGCCTCGTTGTCGGCCTTGAGGGTCGCCAGCTCCTTCGTCTGCTGGCACAACATGTTGATCATGTAGGGCATAGCGAAGTCGGTAAGACCGTGGCGCCAAGAGATCTCCAATACCAAATCGGGACGGATGAGGTCGTAGCAAGCATAAAGCATGCCGACGTAGCACTCACGGCTGCCAATGTCGACGAACTGAAATCATGGTTAGAGCTAGGTAACTTGGACGGGACAGAAATACTTACGTAGCGGAGCAAGTCCTCCACAACATCGTTCTTGCCAGAGATGGCGGAAGTCTCGATGGCATCCTTGAAGAGCTTGTCCTGCTTGGAGAGAGCGATGGACTTCTCCCAACGCTTGTTCTTGCGGTAGATGCTGGCGGCGATCTGGCGGAAGAAGATAAGGTCGTGCTTCTCAAGACGGGCAGCGAGCTCAACGGGATCGTAGTTGTCGTAATTCTCGACTGAGTCGCGCAGCGTCTTGTAGTCCTCTTCCTCAATCAACAGGTCGTTGATGGCGTTGTTCACCGTGCGCTTGTTTTGAGACTGGACGTTAACCAGGAAAGGCTTGATGAGCGGCAGGTTGTCGCTCTTCTCGAACATCTTGACCACACGGTTGACGTCGATACGGGGAGTAAGAGCCTGGAGAAGATCCGTGAGCAGGGACGGGTGCTGCTCGAGGTAGAAGTTGATGGCGCGGTAGTAAATCTCCAGGTTGGCAACCTTGACAACGATCTCCTTGAATTGCTGGTGCTCCCAAGAGTTCTCCGGGCGCTCAATAACGGCAAGGGCGGCGTTGTCAAACTCATCGTAGTGGTAGTAGCAGAAGACCAGCTCGGGCCAGAGGTTGGCTTCCTCGCAGGCACGAATAATCTTGGGCAGGTTCATTCTGCTCCAGAAGAGCTTGAGGTGCTCCATGAGACGCTCGGGGTGGTACTTGGACAGAGCAATGCCGAGCTCAGTGAACATACCCATGTGGGCACGCTCGAGACCCAGGCCCTGCTCCAAAAGGCCAATGAGCTCGTCGAAGTAGCCGTTGCGCTCGTACTGCTTCACGAGTGTCTGGAGCTGCTCAGCATCGACGATCAGGTTGAGACCGCAAATCTGGGCAAGACGGAATTCCTTCTTCTCAACGCAGGCCTCGTGAACCTGCTTCCAGACCTTAATGTTGTTGGCCTTGCGAGCGCACTCGACGGCAGCCTGGTACTCCTCAAGGTGAACGAGAGTCGTCGCCAGCTTAGCCCAGTTGGAGATGCTGGTGAAGAAGATCTTGGAAGCCTGGTAGAGACCCTCCTCATAAGCCTTGTCTCCAGATTCCTCGATGTTGGCAACGTTGGTGCCACGGAGGAAGTCTTCCAACTCGCCAAGCTCGTCCATGCGGGCATAGCAGAAGGCGAGAGCGGTGTCGATGGCGGGCTCGCGCAGGGTCTTTCTGGCCATGCGCAGGTACTTGACAAGATCCTCGTCCTTGCCGGCACGGACAGCGGTCTCGATGACCTCTTCGTAGTTCTTGGGGTCTTCGGCCTTGATGTACGATTCAATAGAGTCGCTCACGCGGAGACCGTCGAGCTGGGCCTTGGCAACCTTGCTCCAGACCTCGGGCAGGTCAACCTCCTCGGCGTAGGCTTGAGCGCGGTCGATGCTGACGACATTCTCGACGAGGACGTTGACAGCAGCGGTCTTGTCGCCGGTCTTCTTAAAGATCTCGAAAGCCTCCTCGTGGAGGCCGACGTCGATACAGGCGGACGCGATGTCGGGCGCGCTGAAGTTGTCGAGGCGGTGGATGTAGTCCATAACCTTACCCTTGTCCGCCTTGGCAGCCGTGAACAGCAGCAAGTTCTGGAGATTGGCGTTGTCACTGAACGGCGATGGCTCAAGGACGATCTTCTCAAGAAGCTCAATAAGCTCAAGAGGAAGGTCGCAAGCAAGGAAAGCGGCGACAGCCTCGGACACCTTGGCAGGGTCGGTAGACTCGGGAACAGCAGTGGCGTTGACCTGGTCGATAACCGAGCGACGGTGAATGTTGTTCTCGCTAAGCACGAAAGTCCAGAGCTCGCGGTCGGCACGCTCGAGCAGGTAGCGGGCCTGGTTGCGGTACATGCCGTTCTCGTTGGTGATGTTGACGAGCTCAAGGTCGTTCTGGCCCTTGGAGTACGCGATGAAGGCCAAGTTGGGGTCACGCTTCTCGCAGTACTTACCAACGACCAGGGTGTCATACTGGTCGTTCTCCTTCAGGAACTTCTCAGGGTTGTTGTTGGAGTCGATGTAAATCTTGGCGAGGGCGTTGTAAACAGCCTGTTGCTGGTTGCCGGCAGCAAGGGTGGCCTCAAGGAAAGGCAGAAGCAGCTTGAGGCGGTTGCGGGTCTCAACCTCAGACACGAGCTCGTCAATGGGAATCGAGGCAGGGTTGACGGTAGAGAGAAGGTTCTTGATAATGCTCTCATCACAGTCAACATCCAACAGACCACCGATGACCGCAGGGGTTCGGCTGGGGTTCACGCGCTGAACGTAGGTCTCAATGGACTTGAACTGCTGCTGTTGGTAGAGGTACAGCACCAAGTCGTGGACGAAGTTGAAGCGATCGCACACAATGATGAGAGGAAGCTGCTCCTGAAGCTTGGCCTCCTTGAGGAAGTTCTTGACCTTCTCGGCGTTGTAGTAGTTGCTGTCGCGGCAAATGCGCTCGACCTCGTTGAACTGACCCATCTTGGTGGCAGCCTCGATGTACTTGAAGTGAACATCGGGGTCCTCGGACAGGTTGACGATGCTACCCAGGTAGTAGAAAA
The DNA here is from genome assembly GCA_009800995.1 of Colletotrichum sp. COLG31. NCBI lineage: Eukaryota > Fungi > Ascomycota > Sordariomycetes > Glomerellales > Glomerellaceae > Colletotrichum > Colletotrichum sp. COLG31. The sequence goes on along the minus strand of VNWS01000007.1, from coordinate 1,229,398 downwards.
GACCCTCGGCAGTCTTGTACTTCTCGAAAAGGTCGATCAGCTTGACAGGGCCAAGCAAGTCGGAGTACTTCGTGGCGACTTGGACGACAGACTGAAGGTTCTGGCGAATGTTGTGCTTCATCATAGCGTCCAAGCAGTCCAGAGACTGCTCAACGGACAGCTTGCCGAAGAAGCCAGTCAACCAATCCAGGTTGAAGTTGGGAGTAGCCGCAATGTTGACGACAACACGCTTAACGGCCGCGGGGTCCTCGTAGAGCTCCAGGGCCTTCTGAGCCAAGCCGGCCTGCTCGCAGAGGGTCGCAATCCTGGTCTTGTCGAAGTGAGAGAACATGTCGTTTCCAAGAATAGCGTCGGCAACCTGAGGGGCGTTCATCAGGTTCATCTCCAGCAGACGGGTCTGGAGATGGCCCTGGTCAGGCCTGTTGTCCTTGAGTGCATCCAACAGGAAGGCAGTCGCCTGCTGGATCATGCCCTGGGACTGGAAAATATCGACAACCCTCTCGATGTCGACCAAGGAGCCGCCCTCGTTGTTTGCCAGGGCAGTGGCAAACTCAGCACCCTTCTCGGGGTTGACACGGACAATGTGTTGCAGAAGCTGCACGTAATCAGGCTGGTAGCCGACCTGCGCAGTGTAAGGCAGGATCTTCTCGAATTGACCTGTCTCGGCAAAACCAGCAACGACCTTGTGGGCGATGTTGGCCTTGAGGTACATGGTAAGAGCCATGTTCAGGTCGTGAGGTCGCACGAGATCACCCAGTCTCTCAGAAGCCGTCAGCTTGCCCTCCTTTTGCCACTTCTCCAGCAAGTTAAGACGGTTCTGCGCGAGAACAGGCTGCGCGAGCTCGATGGACTCGTGCTCGTTGAGAGCGCCCTTGTCCAAGAGGAGACCGAAGTACTGCAGAACGAACGACATCTGGCCCGGCTGTTGCGGCAGAGACTTGAAGCGCTCGATCGTCTCGGCGGTTCTAAGGAACTGGCGGGGAGAGTTGGCCGCGACCTTGGCAGCCTCCATGAACTGACCACTGTTGAACAACTGCTCGAATTGGCGGGCGTACAAATTATCAGCACCGGGGAGGCCAGCTCGTGATGCCATCTTGATAGCCATATCGGTGTTGGCTGGGTTCTGGAGAAGGTAGGGGATGACATTGGCGTCGTCAATCGAGACGAAGAGCACTTGACCCTTGCGGTTGATGCCGACAATACCACGAGACTCGGTGTCGGGGCAGGTAGTGAAGATCGTGTCGCTGGAGATACGGTTCATGAAGATGCAGGCAGCGGTCTCGAGATCGTAAACGTGGATAAATCCGTACTTAGTGACCATGAAGATGACACCGTACTTTTGCGATACCTGCATGGCGACGGGGAAGTCGCTGACGGCTTCGGGAGGGAAGAAGATGTCGACAGCCTTCTTTTGGAAAACGGGGTTCGATTCGGCGTGGTCGACCTCGACGATGTGCAGCTTAGCTCCGGTTGCTGTCCTTACCGCGAAGGTGAAAAGCTTGGTGTCAGCAGGGGCACCCTCCAAGCGGATGGTACCGAAAGCAGCAGCATGACCCTCGATGGCTTGACTGATACCGCGGTCCTTGGAGTACAGCTGCATGGCACCAACAACGCGACCCTGCTGTTGGGAGATGCCGACAACAACCATCCACTTGCCCTCGGCGTTCGTTCGGTAGTTGATGATTTGGCAGCCCTGCGAATGCAATGGTTAGCTTGTGTGTTTGCGAAGAGGGGGTTCTAAGGGTCCCGGAGACGCACGTTGAGGTTCGCGTTACGCTTGAAAACCTCGACGGGCGAAGCTTGGGAAGCGTCGTAGACATCCCAGTGGTAGACTGCGGAATCTGTGACCAAGCCCAACGAGGTGTCGCTGATCCACTTCCAGTACTGGACATCCTCGTTCATGGTCGTTGACTTGAGCTTCTGCTTCTTCTCGAGGTCGAAAATCTGGAGTGTTCTTGATTGCGCCTTGAGAGCGATGACTTGCTTGGTCCAGTGCATGATGGCACTGTCGGCCTTGATAGGGCGTCGTGTCACATTGTTGCCGTTCTTGAGGTCGACGATGACGACTTCGGGCTGGGCAGCTTCGTTCTTCTTTTCACGGATACAGACGTAGGAATCTGACTCGAGTGTCTGGAGGGAACAGCATTAGCAAAGGTGATGCAATTGGAGATGCGGGTGAGGCGGGATGGGCGGAAGCGACGTACGCAGGAGTTGAAGCCGATCGACGCATCCTCAACGCCGGCCGTCTGGAGCTGGATCAGCTCCTGGAACTTGATGGGTAGAGGCGCCATGATGGCGGTATGTGTTGCAAGAATGCAAAATCGTGACGGCCGAGCTAGATGTCGTCTGCTCGCAGTGGTGGATTAGGGTGATAATCGGGGGTCGCGGGAATTGGTGACAGGCGACGTGGTGTCGTGTAGAAAGGAGAAGTGGGAAGGAGCTGGGGGGTGGATAGCTTCCTTGCAGCCCGGGATGAATGCGCAAAAGGCAATTAATACAGGGAAACAAAGAGCGAAAACAGGAGGAGATGGGAAAGACGAGTGGTGATGCACCTCGCAGTGGTGACAAGCTGGAGGGCAAACGGTGATGGTTTGTTTGGGTGGTGGTGGTGGAGGAGGGAATGGGAAAGATGGATACGGGATACGTAGTGCGTGAGAGAACTTGGCTTGGGTCACTGGGCTAGCCACGACAGGTGGAAGTTTGGAGATTATTTTGGGCAGGACGTAACCTGGCCTTGCCTGCTGTCTGGCTGGCCCGGCCGTAGGTTCCTCCCAGGTTCTGTGCTGTCCAGTCACCACTCGCTGTTGCGCACTGAGCCTGACTTCGCGACAGCCAATCGAATTTCTCGTTTGACGTTTGCTGTCCACTCTTTAATGCGGCCGGGTGCTGATGCTGTCGCTGCTGCCAGTTGCTCCTGTCGTTCCTTGCTGTCTGCAGCCAATTGAGGCCTGCGTGGCCCGTGCTTGGCTGTGGGATTGTCTCTGTCACGTGGCAATCTTGATGAGGTGGCCGCTTTCACCAGGCAGCTTGTTTCCGGAACGATGTTTGGCCGCATGCGGGATGACATAAGCAGGCATGGACATTTCTCCTGGATTGACGACGGATCCACGCCGGATCCCGCTTCAGGGACCCAACCGGGGCCGGCTGGATACTTCTCCAGAGCAATTTGCTTCAATGCTTGGTAGGCTTGAAATTGGATGGATCTCATGGTTTAATACTCTAAAGCTATGCTATTGAAAAGGGGAAGCAACACCATTCTCGCACTGTTGTATGTTCTCTTTTCCTAGGCCGAGACAAATGTCTAAGGCACGGTCCGAGAAAGGATCGAGCATCTGCCCGAACGATCCGAGGAAGCTTCTTCCAGCATCTTTCTTCGGTGTCGTAATACATCGCATTGACCAAGAAGCTCATTGCTACCCACTTATGATCAATCTTCGATCATGTCACAACTCAAGCACGAGGCGCTATTCAAACCGCCACATGTGACCATACATCTCCGTCCTCAGGCCAAATGGCCACAATGTGACCCTTGTACTTAACACACGAAAACCTTTCAGATGGTGAAGATCTGAGTCTTTCCCTCGGGAAGCGGGTCTCGGTAAGTGACGTAGTCTACGCCAACGGGCATGTTGTGGATCTTCTTGTTCACACCTTCCTGCGCTGAGGTATTGTTAGTAGCCGGGACGACAACGAAGGCAGTATGGAGATCAAATGTTGACTTACCAGGGATGACTCGGTTGAGGCGTCGACCCGTGGCCATGGTCTTCATCATCTGGGCCTGGACATCTCTTGCGAAGAAGTTGTGATTCTTGACCATGAAGACGTAGTGGTCGACAACCTTTATCCATTCCTTGGGGTCCTTTCCACAGTGCTCGTCGAAAGCTACGGAGCAGGAGACGGACGACGACTGGGCTCCTACCATCCATCCATGAAGGCAAGGCTTGACCGCGGCCTGAGCGAAGACGTTGACAAGGTCCTTGTAGTAGTCGCGGGACGGAGCGTCGCGGACAAAATTGTAGAGCTGTCCGACATGAGCCGCTCTGAGGGCTCCACGGTTGGCAAGAAGCACCTGTCGGAGACGGAGGCAAACGGCGCGGTTGAAGCGCTCCATGCACTTAAGCTTCAAGTAGTCCGACTGACGGTAGGCGATGATGGAGTCGCGGATGATTGCATGGGTCGTGTGAATTAGCTCGTCGGGGTGTTGTGGGAACGTTCCGGTCATGAGGAAAGACATCATGAGGCCAAAGGCGCCAATCTCCTTCGGGGCGATAATGAACTTTCGCTCGACAGCCTCCTTCAAGCCGGCGTTAAAAGCAGTCGCAAAGTAGCCGAAGTTCTCCGCCAAGATTGTGCGTGCAATGGAGAATTCGCAACTACTTTTGCCATCCCCGACCGAGATTGTCACGAGTTCGGGGTTGAACGGGAACCAGTGCCTCGATAATTCGTTAGTAGGTAGTCGCACTGACAGAATAGGATGTGATGCTCACTCGAGCCAGCGGTGGGAGCCAACATAATCCTCCTCATGGTAGCCAGGAGCGGTCTGTGATGAAGATTGATCGTGAGATAGATTGCCAGAAGTCGAGGGAATCTTACTTGCCTTGACGTCGAAAACAGCCTCGGTAATGACAAAATCGTCCTTCTGAGCCTTCACCATTTGGAAGGAGGGAGGGTGCTTGAGACCGAGAGTGAGGCTGCCGACGGCGTCGGCAGGGTCGTTCATCCCCCAAGGGTCACCAGACATCGTGCTTGCTCAGTGGTGTTGTTGAGTGAAGCTCGTGGTCGGGCGTGGAAGTTACGTGGAGGGTGGAGGGTATGTGCGAGAGATTGCACCTGAAGTTCAAAAAAAGGACGTCGGGGGAAAAGTTTGGGGTGAAGTGGGAGACAGAGGCGGCTCGAGAGGAAGGAGCGCTCTACAGTCAAACCCGACGCCCTTTCCGTCCGAGGCAGGAAACAAAAAGTGCCGTACCATTGTCGGTGTCTTTACGAGCACCTGTGCCCTCGCCCCTGATCCTCGTTTCCCTTCGCCAAGTGAAGCCCAGCATTGGATTTTCCCATTCAGAGCTGGCGAACCGCGTATGTCTTTTTTTGTTTAGATATCTCTTTCCTGTCTTTTGCACAACCTTCCTTATATTCAGACCTGGTCTCGCGCAAAGTCAGAAGTCTATGCGATGCCCATAGGAAACACATACTGCTTTCCTTGACATAGGCGCTCTACCGCGGGAGGAACCCACATGAAATCAGCACCCTTTTCGAACCGATCAGCAGCAATCCCGTCCGCATCGTCACATTGAAAAGCACCGCAACCACCCAAAATCCAAGACTTTTTACATGAGCAATCTCCAAGCACCGAGCAACAGCGCCGCGAAACCAGTGCAAACACCCATCAACCACTGCAGCGTCTGGAACTTGACCTGCTCCAGCTTCTCCCTCAGCGCCGCCACCTCCTGCTCGATCTTGGTCTCCGTCTCCTTGATCTTGAGCTCCTGCCCGACAGCCTCCTCACGGATGCGGCCCTTCTCCAGGTTGAGGTCGAGGCGGACGCTAGCCTGGGTGCGCCCGATCTCGTCGCGCAGGCGCGAGCTCAACTTTGCGATATCGTTGGACAGGCGCTCGTGCGATGCGCGGGTGGTGTTTGACTCGGTGCTATCGGCGGACAGGAGTTCGGAGCGCAGCTTGGCGAAGTCGACCTTCTGGGTGTAGGTGGCCTTGGCGGCGTCTTCGCGAAGGACCATGGTTCGGGTGAGGTTCTGGATACTTTTGGCACGTTAGTTTCGGCTGCCTCGAGATCAAGGGCGAGGAGTTGTGTGTTACCTCTCCTGGATTACATCGTTGAGGACCTTCATCATGGCCTCGGCTTGCTCTTCCGTGAAACCATCGGACTTGAGCCGCTGCACAAACTTCAGGGTGTCGAAGTGGTGGTCACGTTGCCTCGCGGGCGTCGCGTGAAAAGATCTCCTTAGCGCAGGGTTCTCGAGAATTGAGGGAGTGGTGCTGGCGGTGTTGCTGGAGCGGGATCGCGGGGATCGGGTTGCGCCGTGGAGGGCATTCGGCTGGCTATGCAGCTGTCGGCGAGAGCTCGGATGGCATCCCGATCCCGAGAGGGGTCTCAGGGCCTGAGAAGCTGTCGCAGGACCGGTCCAGCTGAGTCTCGGGAGCAAAAATCTTGGAACGGCGTCAACCGCCAATGCTGCTGGTCTGGCCATCTTGATTTATCCGTGGGTGTTGTGTTGTGACCAAAATCTAAGGGGATGAGGGAGATTGAGACTCATCTAAGAGGGCAGGAAATGGAGATGGTCGCCGACAGCGAGTGACGGCATGTCGTTACAGGCGACCCACTGCCTAACTGCACCTTGCCGAAGACCGGCCGCGGGTGTCAGCGACAGAAAGCGCAGGGGCCGATTGGACCCTTCCCGTTTGAAAGGGCAGGTGGTCCCGCCCGCCTGGGTCACTTGGGTCGGCGACGGTCGCCTTAGCACGTGTGCCTGAGGCAGCCACACGAAAAAATCTCGTCGCGGCTACAAAAGTTGGTCCACGCTACGCAACCTTTGCTTGTTTTCTTCTTCTCTTCTTCATATTATTGAACAACGCAAAAAATCACATTCACGTTCTCGTGATTCTTTCTGGTGAGAGGTTCGCTTGTACGAGCCCAGGACCACCGGATACGGAGATCGAAATGGAGAAGGAATCGAACAATCTTGGGTGCGGTGCTCCTATGCCTTCGGGCAAGTGAGGAGGAGCGCAATGATTGAACGTACATATTTTCGACCACGCGTAGTATTTGTGCGCGTGTCTGGTCTGCCGCGATGCGAATTTTCCATCTGTGAAGTGTATCCTGGCTTATTAAGAGTGTAGGCAACGTAGTTCTGCCTGGCCTCGCTGCCTGCCTCGTGTAGAGGATCCCGGATTGCAGATCTCCTGCTCTGGGACGACTGACGCGTTCGGCCTCATAACCTGTCATCATCGAGATGTTTTATGAAGGGCTTGTCTTCTGCTTGTCGCGTGAGACGACATCTTGAATCTGCCGTTTGGTTGAGGTGTGGGTGTCGCGCTGTCGAAATTTTCAGCCTCATCTCTGCCGAGCCTCGGAAAATTTGGATGCCATCAGGACCTGCCCATCATCCGGCCGACGGACGACGAGGTTCCGCGCGTCTATGGCGAACAAGTCGATGAACTTGGAATCACCATGTCTGAAGCTTCCACGAGCCACTACAGCCGGCTCCCGTCGCGCCTTCCAATTTTGCGCATGGGTCACATCACAAAGAGCCAAATATGCGGAATCCTCAACATTCCTATATTACACGACGAGGACAAGCGTCCCCAGTGGATTCCGTCCAACGCAAAAGTCCCCTCGCCAGGACCATCGCGTCGAGTGAAAACCCCGACCACTAAAATACATGGGCGAAGAAAAGGGCGGCTCCTTCTGCTACGCAGAGTGCCGCCATCTATGCAAGAAACAAGTGACCACCCACGTCGCACCGGCGGCAAGTAGCCACGGAAAAGGGGAAGAACAAGAAGAGAATGGCGAAGGAAAGTGTGTTTGTATGTGGTGGTCGTGCATTATTTTGTGGTTATTTTCTTCTCCCAAGTTCTTATGGCGTCCCCCTGTTATGACGCCCTGACCTTCAAATATCGCACAAGAGAAAGGAATAGGCCTGGTCGAAGTCGATCGACGGTCTTGAGACAAAGCTGTCCAGACTTAACAGCAAATGATGTCTGATGAGCAAGCAAGGACACGACGTACCCTATTACCAGGCCGTCGTGACAGGAACAACCCTGCCCTCCTGCTCAGCCCTTTTCCAGCACGGCTGTCCAGGCTTCGTGCACCACGGGTCCGCCACCGCAACCGGGTTCGGCATGGCCTTCGCAACGGGAGCAGGCGCCGGAACAGGCTGACGCTTCTCCATAACCTCGACCGCGCGCTTCCAGCAAGGCTGGCCGGGCTTCGTGCACCAGGGAGCAGCCTCCGCGACGGGGTTGGGAGCCGGCATGGCAATGGGGGCCGGCTCGGGCTGGGCCTCCCGCCGCAACATCTCGTCCATGACGTCCTCCACGATGCGCTTCCAGCAGGGCTGGCCGGGCTTGGTGCACCACGGCTCCGGCTCGGCTACGGGGTTAGGCGCTGGTTTGGCGACGGGGGCGGGTTCCGGGAGGGCCTCTCGCTTCATGGCTTCTTCGACGGCGCGCTTCCAGCACGGTTGGCCAGGCTTGGTGCACCAGGGTTCCGGCTCGGCGACGGGGTTGGGGGCGGGCTTTGCTACGGGAGCGGGCTCGGGCTGGGCTGCGCGCCTGACGGCTTCTAGCATGGCGTCCTCGACGGCGCGTTTCCAGCAGGGCTGGCCGGGTTTGGTGCACCATGGCTCGGGCTCGGCAACGGCGTTCGGCGCCGGCTTGGCGACGGGTTCCGGGAAAGCTTCGCGCCTGTCCATGGCGTTGATGGCACGCTTCCAGCATGGCTGTCCGGGCTTGGTACACCACGGGTCTGCTTCGGCGACTGGGTTGGGGGCGGGTCTGGCGACGGGGTCTGGGAGGGCGACGGCCTGGACGGCGGCAGCTGTCACGAGGATGGTCGTAAGGAACTGCATGATGATGGTGGTAACTGTGGATGATCAGAAGAGAAGAGAAGAGAAGAAGCGTTGAAGGGTTAGAATTGGGAGTTTAAAGACTGAATGATGGTCGGTAGGCTCGTTGGAATTAAGTTATCGTCTCTTGTCTGCCCCTTGAGGATGAGCTGGAACGAGTGAAGACAGAAAGGGAGGATACATGACGCCTCGGTAGAACAGTGTCTTTATAGAGATTTCAAAGGCTACGATTCGATTTGTTTCGCAATGTTCAAGTCCCACGCCGGATGCAGTCGTTCCAGCAATCCATCGATAACCATCGAGTGAGCCCTTGGCTCTGGGCCAATCCTCGAGTCTCCGCGCCGCCCGGATGGTGAGGGCAAACATCGCCTCAGACACTAGCGAAGTTGACTTCTTGAAAGAGCGATATTCATCCATCTTGGATCATTACTGGTCAATGGCAGACGCGGGCGTTGGGGGTGGAAACCCCTGCATACCGAAAAGTGGGAGACCAATCGGCTTGACGGCATCCAACGACGCAGGTGCCTCTCTGCGACTATTGCTTGCATTGAACGGTTGCACAATGGGACTGAGCTTGGAAATGAAGGAGACTCGAAGCTGACAATGTTGGTAGAGAGTGGTCTTGGAGTGCTTTCCCTGCGTCTAGCTGCTGCAAGAAATCAGGCTCCTGCTTTCGACTGGCAAAGAAGAGATCAGAAACGAGGTGGTCCGGAACCTGCTTGTTGGTTTGCGGGGTGCAGGGGACAAGGGTCACTCGTGCTGGCCGCTTCAGCTGGTAGGAATTTGGGACAAACATGTTCCTTGGCATTTGATCTCAAGGTCGAGACTCGAGAGTGGTTTTCTGGGCATTGCGTGTGATGTCTTTTGCGCTTGACAACGATGTCTGCCATGCCCCTCGGCGGGCCTCGCACGTGGCCAAGAGGTGGTTGCGTGATATGCTCGAGATGAGGCAAGCAAACACGCCACGTAGATCATGGAAAGTCCTACTGAATGAATCGATGGTCCAGATTGTCCAGCTCGATTACTGGAAATAATCGGGTGATTCCGTTGCCATCATCGGATAAGTCTTCTCTCAAACCATCAGTCTGGCTGGGAATCTTGAGTCTGAGTTGGTAGCATCCAACGTTCTTCAGCCCGAGAATGAATGATCCCCTGCAAAAATCACGCCAAAAATTCAAGGTCCATGCTCACTGTCGCTTTGAACATTCATGCCCGAGAGTAAACGTTTCCACCGGACCACCAATGAGTTTCCCGCAGTTTAGGCAGGTAACAGGCTAGCAGAAGGCGATCTGCTCCCAGATAAAGCCCACACTCCGGTACCAACTAAAACTTTGCAATATATCTGGTTGTTCCAAGAATCAGGAAGAGGAACCAAATACTCTCAGCCAAGTCGAGGCCAAGATAACCACAATGGCCTTGGATCAGATAGAGAAATCCCAGAGTGCAGCGCCCAGCCCCGGCATCAAGAAGAATAACATTGCAGGAGCAGATAAAATTCGCACAACGTAGCTGTTTGTAGCCTTGGGAACCGCTTTTTGGTTTGATTGGACCGATGGAATTGGCAAATCTCCTGAGTGCTCTTCTAAGAGCCACAGCATTGTCCCTCGATCTGCCAAGGGTTTTCAAACAAGCCACCGAACAGGGGACAGGCTAGATGTTCGGCAGTGTTTGCTTTTCTGTACACTTATACACTGGGCAACCGTTCCCTCGGGTCTTCGGGATACTTCTTATCCACCCACAACATCGACATGATGCTGAACCTTTCATCGGCCGCCTCCGGGGCGCTGCTATTTCTGGTTCGAGGACTATAAAGCACGACATCCTTCTCGTTTGCTAATCTTTCCAATCTAGTTCTTGACCCTTCTCATCGTTATACACAAGTCTTCCAACCCTGTCTGGTTGTGTGCGTATTTATCACTTATGTTGGTGGTGTTGGCTTGTAGCATAGTCAATGCCAACAGCACTTTCTTGAATTCGGCTCTTGCAAGGTCGCCGAAGCAAAGCTACACTAGTGCAGCGTAAAGTTCTGGTGTACTTCAAGGGTGGTCATCAAAGCGAAATATGACGAGTAAATGAGGCATATCCGGTTTCGCAAAACAGGTTCCCATTTCCTTTCTCCTGCAATCGGCAACAGGTCTTCTATAGCTAAGCACATAATGATCTATGCATGTTCTCCCTGAAATTCGCCCCACGATTTTACCGTAGCGATAACCGTGGTTATTACCATACTGATTTCGATCTTTAACATATCATACCTCACGCGACTTAGGAAAGTTAAGTGTATAGACACCGACAGGGGCCGGGAGCTACCCATGGAGGTATACTAACTAGCTTGTCATATTCCATTCATCCAGGACTGCCTTCATACAAGCTGCCGCCGTAGCGGCAGCGTATCTTTGCCACTTCTTGTTCTTGTGGCCATCGGCATAGTCACAGACGCCCTTTATAACCATACAGGAGAAAGTGTCCCACACCCCAGCATCCTCCATCTCGAAGGCTATGACTTTATATCGCTCTGCGATATCGTTACGATGTTGGCCTGACTTCATCACTTGATCCCCCGAGGCCACTAGACCAAAATGTATCGCTGGACCCAACCCACCTTGTTGAACAAGACGAGTTCGACGGACCAACTTGTCGTTACTGCATTGGAGAGTTTCGCAAGATGATGATCTGGCCGTTTCGCATACCGAATCATTGTCATCGGTGCAAATCCGGCAAGACGACGAGGAGCGATGTTTGTGGCGGTAGGTTTCCGCGAATAGCTTGTCCTCGTCCACCCCTGGATATACCGCATAATTTTGAAGATCATGTGAAAAGTCTCCTAGATACTGCGATGTCCTCTCTGTGAGACCCTTCCGGCCGTTCTGGCCTTTCAGTTTGTTGAGCAATGATCTTATCTCTAACGGCGGTTTTCCCAGTATACTAACCAGCTCGTCTTTCATTACGAACTGGTCAGGATACCGTCTCCCGAAATCAAAGGGGACGAGACCTTCACTGATAACAACGTCTCCCAATACAATTTCCCTCTGAATCTCGTTGACATACGAGGGAACTCCGCCACAAATACCAACAACCAATGCTAGGTTGATGTCTGGGAAGCTAGCCCTGCAATTGGTGGCTGCAGCAACGGCGTCGCGTTTACCCATGCCAGCGAGGTGAACAATAACGACATGATGACGACCGATCCTTCCTCTAGAGTATGTGTTGGTATCCCACGCAACCTTCTGGGTTGGTAGTGAGTCTGTTGGGTAGTATTCATCCAACTGTCCCTCGACAGCGTCCGACTCCAGTGGCAAGGCACAAAGGATGGCAATAGTAACTTTGTGTTGGTTTTCGCCAGCAAAAGTTTGTTGGGTCTTGGGGCGCTGCGTGCCTCGATGGTCTGCGCCCAGTGATGCTGCATAAGGTCTCTGGGTAGCTTTGATATCGTTCAGTCTGGAGCAGACACAATAGTCGTGTATACAATGAGTATTGTACATCGTTTTCCTCGTTTCCTGGGAACTTTGCGTCCCGCTCGAATGGCCAACTAATTCAGAAGAAGCTGGCACATTGGATGTTGAGGCGGCGTTTGTTTGAGCCATATCGGAGGCCAGCCCTCTGAGGCAGACTGTCAGTTTCGGAAAATGACGCATGCCCTTTGTATAATAGAGTTGCTACCCGGCCTTCTGATGTTGTCGTCGCTAGTGCCTTTGACACCGCGCGTGTGGCTGTAGCGTTGGCTGCTTTCTTTGCTGCTGTATCGGCTTTTTGAAGTTTTGACAGAAGACGCTTCTGTACTGATGACAAGCTCAACTTCAAAGGTAGACGACGGTTTCCAGTCGGGCTGATGACTATTTCCGTCGTATCGACTGCAGGTTCCAGTTTACGACTGCTCATCAACATGATCTTCAAACGGTCCCGGGATTGGGTGTCGTAGAGTAGAGTTCTAAACGTGATTCGCAAGAGCTCAATATGTTGGGCGTGGACGAATCCAAGATCAAGAATAATGTATAAGTCGTCAATGTAGTCTATGATTAGACCAATAATATTTGCCCAGTCGGTGCATGAATTTGCGGTTTGAAACCTTTCCATGATACAGACCAAGAAGGACAGAGGCTGCGGCGCTGGAATCTTTTCTAATGCTTGGATAGATAGCTGCCGCAGGACTTTCTCTGGTTGAAAATCTCCAAAGGCCGTGCGACCTTCAGAGTTAAGAAAAGAATTCAACAAGAAAACGGTGGGCCGGCGGGCAGATAGGAATTCCGTCATTTCCAGACTGAAGTGCTCCATCTGGTGTGTCATGTTGTATCCTACCTGAATCATCAGCAGGCTTTGTGCCTGGCAAGCGATCCAATTGTCGAGTCCTGTGTGGAGCCAGAAATCGAGCGTGTTGCGTTTTGAAGGGTCTCGCATAATTCTCGCGGCTCGTAAGGCATGCAAACGATGAACCATCTGCCCAGGATCGAAGACGCATGCCACTGGGAGACAAAAAGCTGGGATTTTCCAGAGGAGAGATGTGTCCGAAACAATGATGTTACTGATGTCTGAAAGGCCTAAACTCGCCTCTGGAGCGTTGTAAGATAGACGGATAGGCTTTCCAAACTGTGAAAACTTACCTTGTATCTGAAGGTGTAAGGCGTGGAGAGCATCGCAAAATTCTTGCGGCTGGTTTTGAAGATTTACAATGCTATTCTTCAAGGTTTCTTTGTCTCTGATTTCTTCCCCTGGGTCGAAGAAAGCCTTAGTTGACGTCTTAACTCATCTGAAAGCTTTTCCATATCGTAGGTAAGCCGTCAAAGAAATGCGCATTAAAGCCGTGATGCAGTTTCCTTTGACGAGATGTCTCTTTAATAGAACTCAATTTTTTATGAGTCAAGTTCTTGAAGACACCGTCATGGATAATAATCTTGAACCAAAGTGTAGGCTTTTGAGGTGCAGCCGCCGCGGATAACCACGCGCAGCCTGATCGCGGGGTACGAAGTGTTGGCAGAAAGCTCTTGTTGGACCGGCTCGCTCATGGACCAATGGTATGCTGCCTACAAATGTAAGATAACCCGGCAGCACTACGGCTGTCGTGTCGAACCCCGCTTCTCCCTTTGATGGAAATGAATGTTCAAATCAATGCCGCAAGTCTAGATTTGACCCCGGGTCAAGCGACCGTCACCGACAACGAGGCCCGCAGCCGTCCTTCGATGGCGTGATACTAGACAATTTCATACCAGAAGCACGCACAGAACCCATTGATAATCACGAATTGTTGTTTGAACGCACTATGGAGAAGTGGTCCGAGGAAGTACCACCCGCTGGTGATGAAGGCTGGTGACCATTCTCCCAAAATATCACAGGTTGGCTGACAATTCACACTGGACATTCAGACAAACCTTTGCAAACTAGACGCCGGCCGATACAGATCGTCACAATATATTGGCGGAGCGAGATCTGTCAGTTCCTAAAGCTTCCGAAGGATGTTTCCGACAACGAAATATTTGAAGGTCTCGAAAACATTGACGGAAAGATTAGGAACCTGGAAGAACAACAAAACGAACCGGTCAAAACAGGTCCACCAAGAGGACAGCTAGTTTTCCACATCAAATGTCACGGAAAAGAAGCACACGAGAGAAAATCGTTCTATCTGGACGTGCCTTGGATTGTCGAAAGTAGTCAGTATGGCGCCCATTTGGCGAGCAGTCGGCACATACGTTCCATGGAACTCTACCTTAGCGTAACAAGGATGTCAGCTTTCTTGTGATCAGAGAGTTTGCCTGCTGTAAAGGCTCGGTTCCATGGAAATCTTCATATGACGGTACAACTTCAGAAGAAGACCTTTCGCACTTCTTCATCGGAGAGTATCTCGATATTATTTCAGATGAGACACTTTCGGCCTTAGAAGTGCTCTCTGAGTCGGCTTTGAAGGAAATTGACCACCCGAAATTTGTTGACAACCGCTTTCGTGCCATCGTCTACCCATATCTCTGGTGGTACCATAGTCGTCATGAAATCGAAAAGGCCAAAGCGAGAATGGCGTCGAATTTCCAGATTCAGATCAATCTGCTTCAAGACTATATGGAGGATCGATTGAAGAAAACATGGGACAGTGTCGAGGAGATGACTGCAAGAGGAATGATCACGGCGGAACTGTTGAGGTATATTTTTGTTAGTAACTTGGCATCCCCCGCAATTGCTCGAACTCGCCATCTGACTATAGCTAGAGGCCAAAATTGGTTTTGATATCAAGGATGGAAAGCTGGGAAGTTTCCCTCTTCCAAGGGTTTGCAGCGAAATCATGGCTTGAGCCCCCACCACGAGAATCCATTCTACACAGGGCCCGTTATGTTCAGTACCCTCCTCCCCCCAATCCTGATCCACCAACCCGCGCGCATCCCATGCATTTCTCCCGCACTCATGCTACCTCTGATTATCGCCCCCATCCCGTTTCTTCCTCCCGCCGTGTTCCCCGCCGTTCCTCCTCCTCCGACGGCAACGACGACGATAGTAGCAGCGATGATGATGGAGATGAAGAGGACAAATTTTATTCAACTGTCATCGTCACAGACTGGATTTTCACGGGATCATTTCAGCGCCGATCATTCAGGATATCCCTTGGACAACTACCAGAAAGATCAGCCAATGAGGAATTTCCGATTCAAGATCTTCCTTTTTTCCCCCTCCAATATGCTGAAGCTGACGTTGTCAAAGCCTTGCGAAATCGAGGGGCCATGTTTTGGAAATGTCGTCATCAGAGATATGTTTCCTACATTACACCTCAAAGCAACACTATACAGTTCACGGTGCGTTTCACCGCTTTGACCCTGTTCTGTTGTTGACGATTCAAAGGCGAAGTCAAGATTCATGATTGATTACAAGACTTTCGACAAAATGCATCCTGGCGATGGCTCAGATGATTTTGATTTTGAGCATTCCAGGCGTTCGCGTAGATCCAACCTCGTCTCGATCGACACGCCGACCTACTTGGACCCCCAGGATGACNTCCTCCACCCGGAGCTCACGGCCCCACCCGCCGAAGGGCGCCGACAAGAAGGCCCCGCCCTCGGAGCCGACCTTCGCCGCGCCGAAGCCCGTCCGCCCTGCGAAGAGCCTGCTGCAGGCCCCGGCACCACAGTGGACCGACCGCCCGAGCCCGCCTGGCTACACCAGCTTTCCGCCACCACCGAGCCCGGCACCGGCCTCCGCTAAAGGAGGCTCACCAGCACCGCGAGGATTGGTGAACACGTCTTCTGCAGGAAACAACGGCAACCGCTCGAACCTCCGCAGCCCGGGGCCGAACGCGTTGACGAGCTTCCCTCCGCCGCCTCCGACACCGCCGCAGACCGATGAACCGAGCTACTTTCCTAAAGGCGCCGTTGCATCGGCCCCTTCTAGCCAGCTGAAGAAGTCTACTTCCGCCTCTGCCACCTCGACCGCATCAAAGACCAAGAGCCAGACCACCGTGTCCCAGACAGAGCTGCGCCCAGGCCACTTCGACATCGACAACCTCGAAGAAACCCTCCAAAACCTCCGCTTTGCACCCTCGCCCATGTTGTCTACCATCTACTCTGTCCCGTCCACCCCCCGAGAGGAGCTTTCCACCCCCGACTTCACCGCCAGCACCACGTCCTGCTTCACCCCTCCCTCAACCAACCCAACCCCGGAACCAGTCGTCCTCACTCCCCGCGCACTCCCTCCCCAGGAACCGCTCACCTCGCCAACCCGTCCCCGCGCAAACTCCCGCAGAGCCACTCCTCCCAGCCGGAAGCGCGGCCGTGGCGTCGTCGCCTGCATCGACACCCCCGTCACCTTCCCCTCCACCTGGTACACCCACCCGGCCGCCCCCGACTTCCCCATCTGCTCCCGCTGCTACGAAGACCATCTCCTCGGCACCCGCTTCGAGAACGATTTCCGCGGCAAGCTCTGCGAGGACAGCAAGCCCCGCGCGTGCCGCTTCAGCAAGCCCCGCGTCAAGGACCACCTCCTCCAGCAGGCCCTCATCACCGGCCGCATCGACGACCTCATCGCCCACCTCCGCCTCCGCAGCGCCGTCCCCGACTGCCGCGGCACTGCCGGCGTCCCCGGCTCCGAGGGCACCAAGTGGCTCCGCCCCAAGAACAACGCCGTCCCCAACATGGTCGTCTGCCGCGCCTGCTACGAGGACCACATCCAGCCCTTCCGCTGCGCCGCAAACTTCGAGCCCGCCTCGCCGCAGCCCGCCTCCGACGTCTGGGCCTGCGACCTCGCCATCCCCTACATCCGCAACGTCTACAAGACCAAGGCCGCAGACGCCCACGACTGGAAGGGCTTCACCGCCGCCGCTGCGTCCCGCATGGCCATCACCCCCTGTGCCAAGCGCCAGAAGGTCGCCGTCGGCTCCCGCGAGTGGTTCACCCCCTCCACCGGCAACATGAAGGGCGTCCTCATCTGCGCCGCCTGCTACCACGACCACGTCCTGCTCTCCGGCGAGGAGCACCGCTGGCGCCCCGCCGGCGACAACCTCGCCTCCCGCTACGGCAGCATGGTCCACTGCACCCTCGGCCACTTCAACATCGGCATCGCCATGTCCCGCGCCCAGGAGACCCGCGACTTCGCCATCTTCTGGAAAGCCCTCGACACCGCCGTCCACGCCGACTTCTGCTCCCCTGCCGGCATCCGCGACGGGACATGGTACACCTTCCCCTCGCACCCGCCGTCCTTCTCCATCTGCGCCGCGTGCGTGGCCACTGTCGCGGAGCCCCTCGGCCTCGCCGCCTCCCTCGTGCCCACGTGCGGCGTCGCCCCGGGCACGACGCACCTCTGCGCCCTCAACCCGGCCGCCTCCCCGCGCTTCGCCGCTTACCTCGCCAAGCTGCTCGAGGGCTTCTTCATCGCCGACACGCGCCCGCTCGAGACGTACGCCCTCGAGTTCGCGAGCCTGCCGCTCTGCCCGCGCGACGAGGACGCCCAGAACCGGCGCTGGTACGGCTGGAAGGACTGCACCATCTGCCCGGCGTGCTACCACGAGTTCGCGCGCGGGACCGCGCTTGCGCCGCGCATGCAGCTGAAGGGGGAGACCGCGCCGGTGAGTTTGATGTGCGAGATGTACTCGCCGCGCATGCGTGCGCTCTACGTGGACGCCTGCGCGAAGGGGGATCCTGCGGAGTTGTTGAAGGTGTCGAGGAAGAGAAGGGAGGTGTATGTTGAGACGGTGCCTGTGATCCGGGAGGCAATCGACGAGGCGCAGATGGCGCTCGGGAGACGGCGGTTGTCGAATGTTGCTGGCTCGCCGACGGGTAGTGTGCACGATATCTCGATCAAGGGCGCATTTTCGAGCGCGGGACAGCAGCCTGCGTCGCTTGCGGCTGGGTTGGTTTCTGGGTCGAAGGCGCTTGTTATTGAAAAATTGGAGAAGAGATGGAGGGAGGTCGAATGAGGCGTTTGTTGAACTGTTGCTGTTTTTCCTTTGTAGTTTGTGTTTGCAGAGATACCACTTTTCGAA
This sequence comes from Colletotrichum sp. COLG31, assembly GCA_009800995.1. Lineage (NCBI taxonomy): Eukaryota > Fungi > Ascomycota > Sordariomycetes > Glomerellales > Glomerellaceae > Colletotrichum > Colletotrichum sp. COLG31. The sequence continues at coordinate 1,211,371 of VNWS01000007.1, read as the reverse complement.
CATTATACTTTTAAATAGAACACAACTTCACTTTGGCATCTGACTTGTCTCATCTCGCGGTGTCACCGTCCAAGAATGTGAGGAATGCGGGTTACGATCGATGCGTGTACGCTGCAGAAGTGTGTTGATGACAACTACCGACTATCTTCGACGCCGTCGTGACCCTTTAATTTTCAACCTTCGGTACACCAGGCGGCGTCTTCCCATCGTCGTGGAACCCCCTGGCGCATCCACTGCATTTATCCTCGCCAAAGAAGACCTTCGCCGTGCACCCGCAGAAGCAGCCGCAGAGCTTTGGTGCGGTGCCTACTTGGGATTTCATGCCGTTGATTTCGCGGCCTGAGAGGGTTCTCGAGCGTAGTAGGTTGGCGCTGGGGTTGGGGCGCATAAGAGAAAGTTGACGAGCTTTGTAGGTGGTGGTTTGTAGTTGGGCGTTATCGACATGGAGAAAGACTTGGTCGACTGCTAAATGACGACCTCTTTTATACGCTCTTTATTTTCTAGGTCTATTCGCGATTCACTGCAAAAGGACCGAGACATCAATCATGAGGTTGCCGCTCGGTGAATGATTGATGGATCAAATGTCGGCATTGACTCAGCCCAAGACAGCACCGAGACCTCGGATGGTAAACCACACGAGAGACATCGATTCACCCGAGACACACTCAAAAAATGATTCAAAAATTCGTTATTATTCCTCAGAGAACCAGGGAACAACCCCCAGTGAATCACTGACTCCATGTGAAATCATCAGAAGCGACAGTAAGTGCTAAGGTATCATCATAGCGCCACAACCTTAAACCCCCCAAGAAAAAGAAAGAATCTTTCAAATAGATATCATCGTGAAAACCAAGTTACTCATGAGAAAACCCCGTTTACAAAAGCAGGGCACCAACGGCAGCGGCACCAATCAGACCCAGGCCCTTGGGCGAGACAACGCCCGCGGCGTTCGGGGTCTGCGTGGCGCTGCTGGAACCGCCGTTGGTGGTGGTGGGGTTGCTGTTGCTGTTTCCGCTGCCGCTGCCGCTGCCGGACGATGTGGGAGAGGATCCACTGCCGCCGGCGGCGCCGGGCGTGATGGTGGTAGTCAGCTGCGAAGAAGCAGTGGGCCGGGTGGCCGTGACGGAGGGAGTGGTTGAAGCGTAGGACGCGGTTGAGGTGTACGTCGTGCTTGCGAAGCCGCAGGTCCTCAGGATGTCGTTGATGTCTGTGGCGTTCGTGTGAGCAGCCACTCTCTAACGTTCAAAGACAGAAGTAACTTACCATCGAGGTCGTCGCGGTCGGTGACGTTCTGGTCCATGCAGCTCGCGCAGAGGGCGGCGTAGGACGAGACGTTGATGCTGGAGTTGGTGCAGACGCACTGGGCCTCGAGGCGGTTCTCGGTCAGGTCGTCGGTGACCTGGTCGTCGTCAACCTCGCAGGTGCGGCCGAGCTCGTAGATGGGGTTGCAGACGGCGCGGCACTGGCTGGGGATGTCGTCGCTGTCGAGCTGGAGGTCGGCCTGGACGAAGGCGGCGGCGACGAGGGAGAGAGCGACGTGGGAGAAGTGCATGTTGGCGGTGTTTTTTGTTGGTGGTGCTGAATGAGACCTTTGGTGTGCGGGTGTGTGTAAGTGAGGCTTGCTTGAGACTATGAGACTGATGATGATGAGAAAATATCAGCCAGCAAGGGGCGGGATGATGCTTGATATATAACCTTATCCAAAATCTCCTAGGAAGCCTTCTCGAAACACAAACACAGGGGGGAAAGAAGAAAATCAAACAACACAGGCGGCAGAGCAATGTCTCGGGCAGCGACCGCCGCTCATCGTCACTTGGAGGCTTGGGTCTTGGTTGGTTTCTTGGCGTCGACGGTCTCCATCTTGGCCCATCCAGCGCCCTCCCACTCAAAATTGCAGCTATTCAAAAGTGGAGTTCCGATGAGCAAAGCCAAGAAACGCTCACAGATGCCCCAGCCTCAATCGACGACTCAGCATCCCGGCTGTGGTATACTAGGTAATGATTCTGTTGTACCGGTAGTTCTCGCTGCGTGAAAGTGAAACCCACTGTAAAGAGTGTTGTTATTCAGTAGAGAGTACAATTACCTAAGATAAACACAGCGCTATGCTTTCCCGTCAACCTTGTTGGGCCATGTTGCGGATGCCCCGAATTTCGCGTTTCTTTTCAAGCTTGTTGTTGTTGCCCACCCGAGAGCCCCGAATCCCCAGGAAAGCTTAATGCGATACACTGGACCCCCTGCTGTCCCCTTGCGGCAGCGATGGACATTACTGACACAGAGTGATCGGTATGTAGAGAACGGATACTGTCTTTTACAGTGCGGCACCCGTCTTGACAGCGCAGCACTCTGCGGAGGCCCAAAGAGGGAATGTGTCGCGTGCCACAGTCGGCAGCATTGTTTTCGCGGAGATGGCCGGAACCTGAGCGCTCATGGCTGGGTAATGCCGGCTGGGTGCCGGACAGGACCCCGGAGGGCTGACAGGAGGCGCCAAGACAATTTACATACTCTCTATTACAACGATACAATATGGCCAAAAAATAGAATCCTTCCTTGCTGTTATGTGGTAGACGGCATTTGCCCAGATGCAGGAACACGCGTCCGCGACAATCGCATCGCCATCACCAGAAGCCAGCCAGTAACCCTTCATGAAGAAACATGTTTTGCGCCTGTCATCCAACCCAAAAAACTTAGGTTCGGCCCATCACTTGAGACGACAACCACTCGCCGCCGGCATATCCCCGCCAAGACCAGCAGAGCCACGGCGGACACGCATCTCTCTCGCTGTGGCCCAATCTTACAGCGGCCTCAGTGTCCGCCACGCACCGCCCGGAAAAAAGATCTGATTGTGAGCTGCCCATGTTTCACACTGTCCTCTTGGCGCATGGCCGCGGAGATGGAGCAAGCCCCAGCATTCTCTGGACTCTCGTTCGCTGTGCTGCGGAAAGCTTGGGTAGGGTGCTTCCCTGTGGAACGGGGGTTGTACTGTGTGCCACCGGATGACGCCGGCCAACGGATGATCGACACCGCGTCCTGTCCCCGGGGGCTTTTGGCAAATCAACGCAGCGGCTTGTTGCAGCGTTGAGAGTGTTCTTTCGGGGCGTTGCAATTGACTGGAGTTTTCCTGTTGGCCCCCTCAAAGTCACCCACAGCCTGGGGAGGCTGGAGACAGCGTCGCAGCGGGGCGGGCAAGCGGACCTTTCTGTTGTGCCTCTCTCCTCAGCTGGACTGGGGATGTGAAGCTTGACAGCAGGTGCGGATGCTAAATTTAGGACCTTCAGCATGCATTTTATGTCTTGGCACGCTGAAATTCGCACCAACATGTGGATTCCACTGCAAATAACACTCAACGAATTGACTTTCGGCAGGCAATGAAGAAGCTGCGACATTTCTTTGTTTTTTTATCTTGTCATCTGGTGGAGATTGAGAGAAGCGTGGAAACTTCTGCGAGTCCCAAAAAGCGTCGTGAGATTCGTCAATCGTGGTGCTGCAGGTCTGCAGATCTCCCCCGCCAGTCCACGCAACGCGCCAAGATGCTAGTCATCGCCCCATTAGAAGCCTTTTCATTGTACGCGCAATGTGACCTGCAATCCATGATGCAGATCGTAGGTTCAAACTGTGAACTATTATTAGTAAGTTGACCGCTGCTTGACGTACTTTCCAGCCTTGTGAATGTGGCTGTGATATCTTTCCCCTCGATAAATGGATCTTTAGAAGTTTCCGTGATGAATTCATTGGCTATACACAGAGAAGGCCTGAACTATGACTGTAAAATATCATTTTACTTTTGCACTTTTGGATGTCACCCAAGCGGCTTTCTTGAATCAATCTAAACTACCTATCAAGAGCCCTCATTCACATGTACGAGCCCCAAGATGTGACCAAGGTATCTTGTGTTGAGGTGCATCGTACCCATCGTGTAAGTTGCTACGGATACCTGAGGATGTTAAGCTGCTGCCTCCAGGTATCCACACACAGCAAGTACGACCAGCTTAAGGGTACCAGAAGAAAGCCCAGGCATCGCCGGGCTCGAACTCGCCGCCGGTGTCCTGGGCGAAGTAAGTCGTTCCAAGCGTCCACAAGTGAGGGAGGACCGCAAAGGCTGCGTGCTTGTTCGAAACGCCAGCAGTGGGCGCAGGAACACCTGGCATATGGTTAATTAACTGTTTATAATCGAGCTATAAGAACGGGGGCATACCTGGGAAAGCAGCATCGACCATGATGTTGATGCGATTCTGGAGGTCAACCCAGGCCTGCATGATGTAGGCGTGCCCAGCGATGGTGATGGCCTGGGCAAAGGGGCGCGCGGCGGTGTGGAACTTGGGGTAGAAGTTGGCGCTGAAGCGCGCGTTGGGGGTGAGGCCGCGGGTCTCAAGCTCGGAGTCGCGCTTCTCAACGGCTATCAGATGTGTTAGCGGCGTTGCTGTGTAAAAGGAGAGGGTTGAGCTTACCGGTGTTGTCGTCGAAGTGGATGGTAGTGCCGACAGACTCCTCGACGGCGTACTCGCGGGCGGGAACTACACCATTCTCAGTGCTGCTCTTATCTATTTGATACGGCGAATCTGACTTACGAGACTGGATATCCGTGATCTCTCTGGCGTTGTTCTGGCTGCTGGGCTCCGTTGGGAGGGCAGCGGCGTGGCCTCCGAGGAGAGCCACGATAGTGACGAGGGCTGAAGTAGGCTTCATGGTGATATGAAAGAGTGACTTGGACAGTAAACGATTGACTTGAGCAGATGAGTTGTTGTGATGCTGCGGATGAGAAATGGATGCTCTAGGTCGTGGACTTCATGGCGTCTTTATACAACCGAATCAACAACCATTCCAAGAATATTTTGCAAGATTTTCGGCGAAGTCGTTTGCTCATCTCCATCGTCAATCGAAGTTCTGCCTTTGAGCTTCATGAAAATGAAGGCAATATGTCGAAAATCTCGTGTTGGCATTCTGCCTCATTTCTCCAGGCGACAGTTTCCAACCTGGGCTATTCGGTTGAAATTTGCGACGCTATTCAGAATGACCATTCTCCGCCTGACACGGAGTCGTCTTTCGAGACTTTGCGGAAGTGACGGACATAGTCTTGTGCAATGCCACAAGGTGGCCGGTGAGTTTGGCGGCTAACTCGTTGAAGGATAGGTCAATATTTCAAGCTTTACAGTAACTCGAGATTTGAACTCAGAGAGATTTTGAACTCATGAGATTTCGCCATATCAGTGAAGAAATTTCCTTTGGCAAAGGGACCGTCAGTGCTGCAGAGTCCACTTAGTTCATCCCAATATTATGCCGCAAGGCGGGCGCTCATAATCTGATACCAAACTCAATCGATTTCCCCGTTCTGCCCATGGAAAAGACGAAGCCCATTTTTCGAGGCTCAAACAGTAAAGTTCAGTGAGTTGATTGGGCGGAATATGAGTTCCGCAACTGGCGGAGGCGATTAGCCCGACAAAAGATAGCACATAGGGCACCTCGACCACTGGCTCGATCGGTCGGTGAACGACCTGAGTCGCTAGTCCCAACGTCAAGCTTTCTGCCATCATCTATCTTGCTTTAGGCACCCGACTTTTAAGCTTTCTTGAGGCCCGCCAATCTTTCTGGAACATCTGTATGAAGTTCGTCCGGTTTAGGCAACTTCCTATTTTGACGACGGAGAATCAGCCTCAATGAGCACGGTTATCAGTAGCCATCATCAATTGATCTCATCTCGGCCTCGTTGCTAGCGGGAAAGCATCACCAATATGCTGCTCAACAACAATATGTAGACGGAAGTGAAGAAATGCGTTGTCCGAAGATGTTCGTTGACAATGGAGACCGGTGGTATGGTCGGCTGAAATAGGAAAGTCATCAGTTTTGATCAAACATGAAGAACAGACCTGGATTCTCTATAAAGTCAAGGCAATCGTCGAGCCTTCATTCACTGATTGACCGGATACAGAACACTTCAAAATATTTTCTTGCCACCAAAGACTTTCCATCTTCTTCCCATCTCAACCATGAAGCTCATTGCTGCGATCACTCTCGCCATCTTGTAAGATGACATCACTGCAATGAGATCGAACCACTCGCTAACCACTTATATCCTCAAAGGGCCCCCAACGTCGTTTCGGCCTACATGTGCAACTGCTTCAACAGAGAAAGACCCAACATCCAGGTCGCCCTGCAGTTCTGCGAGCCGGGCTCTGGCACGACTCGCTGCTGGGACAAGGCTACCAACAGCCAGGCGGTAAGCGATTCCCACCGAGGCACCTTGACATGACGAGACTCTGACATCTCGGGTAGTGTATCTTGAACAAGCCCATCACCCAGGCGGACTGCGACGCCCATTACTCACCCAAAGGAGACTGGATTGCCAGTTGCCAGCACTGGACTGGTGGTTGCCCTAAGGGCATGACCCAGATGTAAGATGCCTCATTGATGACTTTCAAGATCTACATGTATGAGGAAGCATCACAAAAGGAGGCGAGGAGGTAGAGACGGAATGGTATTCGGTGGCTACTTTGGTAGTGTCAGAAATCCCAGAAAGTTTGCCTGTCGGCTTTGTTATATTTATCTGGCTTGAAATACAGGCGAGGGACCAAAGATTTTCGAGATGTGCAAGAGCTAAGCATAGGCCCTGAAATAATGAGCCTTTTGGACATCTCAGAAAGGGGAAATTGCTACTGGTCAGCTCAAGCTGGATTTATACCAGCCTGTGTTCTTTCCGCAATTCTGTCCAATCTGGGGGTCTTCATAACTCTTGATCTATATTTGTGTATGTTGCACCTTCTCGACAATACACATATGCCAGGATAAGCCCTTGAATCCAGTGGCACCGTGCCATATGCTGTGTAGAAGATCCGGACATCAGACAACAGAAGTGTACAAACATCACTAAGGCCCAGACTCCGGTAGGGAACGCTGGAACCCTGAGGTAGCAAGATGATTTTATTTGATTTAAAGACCAGGTAGGCGACTATGTGAACCGCAAGCCTTCACTGTTCACTCCCCCATCCCGGAATCCCAACTCAATCGGCAATCAATTACAATCAGAGCCAGAGTATGGTGCTAGTTGGAGCTCAGTGGTCACGCGGTTAAAAACACGGCTAGCGGCCGCCATTCGAATAATACCTTCCAGGTCATTACTGTTGTAGAAGAATCTAGTGTACGTGTTGGCATTCTGTCCATCGTTGCCCGTTGCTGAACAGGTAAGCGTTTCACCAATAACGAGGGTGGGAGGATTTGTTTGGCAAATTAGAGGAGCTAATTTAATTCGGGTGACTTGATCTGGCGTAAACCCGTTCAGAGGCCGCGCATCGGCTTCGAAAGGTGCAGATAGAGCGACTGTTTCGCCGTTGCTCTGAAAGACCTGGCCGGAGGTGAGGTTGATGTCGAACAACGCAGCTGGTGTGGCGTCATTACTGTTTCTGAGATTAAAGCGATTCGGTCCAAGAATTAATTTGGCACCCTGTAGGAATCCTGGAGCTGTCACCTTGAGGCAGACGTTTCGGGCGAATATCGGAGATGACGAAGGGGAAGAAGCTGCAAGTGTTAGGAAGTGCACAATGGCTAATTACCTGGGTAGAAGGACATACTCGTGGTGGAACTAGAGGTTGTAGTACTTAGCTGGGTTGATGTGGTGCTGATTCCAGAGCTGCTCGACATGCCGCTAGTGCTGATGGATGTACTTTGAGTGCTTGTCGTGGACGAGACGACACTGATAGTCGTCATGGACGAAGCAGTACTGGTGCTGGCTGTTGTGTCCTCAGAGCTGAGAGACGGCGCACTCTGGGTACTGATTGTAGACAGAAAGTCGTTGGCGCTGGTGGGAGTTGAAGAAGAGCCGGAAGCACCACTACTCGGGCCCGCATTCGCTTCGCTCGTCGAGCTTACAGCTGACGAATCGGTCTGGGAAGATTCCGTGGCGGAATCTGTTGATGGATTTGCTGTGGAAAGTGATGTTGGACTTGCTGTGGGTACCTCGCTTGACGACCTCCCCGTTGACGATGTACTTGAAGAGGCATCAGAGTTGCCCGTCCCTGGAATAATGACACTACTACTTCCGGTACCATTGACTGTCTCCGTGCTTTGTGTAAGGCTAGTAATTGATGAAATCCCGAACGCAAAGCCAGCTGAGACTGCTGCCGAACTAGCCATTGTCGTTTGAACAGATGATGACGCAGTCAGGGGTGTACTCAAGCTCAGGGATCCAACACCGAACGTCGAAGCTGTTGTGAAGCTTTGAGGCTGAGCACTTGTCCGTGAGTCTGCACTTATTGTAGAGGCAACCGTCGAGGTGTTGGCGAACAGAGGGTTTGATAGTCTGGAGCTCGTTGCGACCGGCAATGGTATGTTTGAATCAAATGAGGCCTGCGCCGAAGATATCAATGCCACAGGAGTCTGTGAGTTGGCGTTGAATATCTGAAATGATAACTGGCCTGAGTTGATTGTTGTTGAAGTAGCCACTTCAGAAGACACGACTGTTGGTGGCGCAGACGTAAGAGAGTCGACGCCTGACGGGGGAACCGGAGAGGAGGCAGTGGCTACGCCGGTTTCCTGAGATGGATGATTAGTAGGAGCTGAATAAGTTGGCGATGAGAATGAATTTCATACAGTGGCGGCATTGCTGCTCGAAACCATCGTTGAGGTCATCCCTGATCCTGTGGTTGGAGAAGAGGAGCTCGTGAAGTCCATGATGGTCAAAACGAATTGCAAGACGGGCACAGGAGACTCAACACGAGCCGTAGCTTGACGTTTGAGCATCGGCAATTGGCTTGAGTGGAAGCCATTACCGGAGTGCTGCTTGAGCCCATTGTCTTTGTGGAAGCAGAATTGTTAATATGCGTTTGCTGGCCAGGAATTCCCTTATACCTGGACTGAACGTACCTTCATACACACCGTCGTTGGTAGCATGCGCGAACTGAAGACCTATGATGAATGCTGCGAAGGCCACGGCTGATACCATCGTGGTCCAATGCAACGAGCTGAAGCACGCGCTAAGGAAACTTTGATCTCGAAACCAGATTCGCGAATCAAGCTAGTAGGGATACTGCGGGCTTAAATCTTCGTTCGTCCGTATTTGAGAGACATTGTGTGGGCAGGTTGCCATGTTGTGGTAGGCTCAGGAATCCACAATCACCACCCCTGACTTGGAGCCAAGCCATGTCTTAGTGAATTGTACTACTAGCTAGTAAATGCTGTCACTAGTACAACGGCTCGATAGAACATGTTTTACCGGAGGAATGAGTATTTTGTAAGTTAACCGACCAATTTTACTGGAGTCACGACGAAAGGCGGGTTTCCAGCAAACATGCTGCCTCCGCCCATTGCCGAAGAGTATCTTTCAAAGAGAAACACGAGTTTTTATTCCCAGAAGCGGGAGGCGCTCACCTCTGATCGTTCACCGTCTATAAGTTTATAATCTTAGTACTTTATGGAAGATTGCGATCAAGAATTCACCAGCAAAAGTAATTTAATCATGAATTTTGTCGCTCTTCGAAGCCGCAAAAAACAAATCGACGTTGGCTTGATTCGAACAGACGCTCCCGAAGGAACAAGATTTCTAGTCTTGCGCATTAGACCACTCTGCCACAACGCCGGAAGATCCCTGTTGCTTGATGCATCCAGGGGTGGAGATGTTGAATGTGCGGCCAGATTGCGGTCAAGATCCATGGAGCGGGACCCTCCGACTCGCCACCACCAGTCTTCGCCCATTCTGCCCGACGGGAATCGCCAAACGATGAAGGCAAAACTACGACGCAGACAGCCGGGACCCTCAATTCTGTTGATGATTGGTGACCCAGGCCGGTCAAAAGGTCTTGTGATGTTAGGGAATAGGAAGGGAATTGAACATGTTCTTTGTCTTGGCTTCACCAAGTTACCTTTCGCAAAGGTGGGCTTGAAAGTAAGATGTATCAAACTGATCTTGGTATAGGACGTCAACGGTCCTCATCAATGCTCTCGTTGTCTGCAACAGATTCTGCGGCAGATGAAGGATAAACGAAATTCGTAGCGTCGAAGGCTCACGCACCCGCATGTACTCCTTTCCTGCTGGTGACAAACGAGCGGCCAAGGCGCGTCTGCAAGTTTCTCAAGATGACTTGATCGCATAGGTCACAGAATGTCGTCGTCAACACGGGAGTACAAGCAGTAATGCCGGTTGATCCATGTCGTGATTGATTGACGTCCGGGGTTCTAGTCCAGACTCTCGGGTTTTTGATCCGATCCATGGTTCAGACTCGCGACACACTTTTTCAGGTACCGTGAATACAACTTGTTCAAGATCGTCACAATGAAGAGACAGGCAGACTTTGCCGACAACCGCGTACTCGTTCTTCCAGGCTGGGAAGTCTGCCCCTGTCGCTAGAGATTTGGTGCCAATGGTTAGGCGGACGAGTTGCTCGACGTTGAGTTCAGAAGGGGCAACGTTGGCGCTCACAGCGTCAAGCTGGTGTTTCTTGTGGCAAACTTTGTCATCGTTGTTCGGTGATATTGACTCATGCTCTATCCCGCCGGCGATATGAACCAGGGCGTCTTGAGCAGATGTTTCCGTTTCGTGTCTTGAAAATAGCGCCGACTGCTGGTTTACATGGAGTTGCAAGGTCTTAACAGCCTCCTGTCTGAAATGGATGGCGAATAATTGCGATCTTAACCCGTTGTCCGCAGCTTCCGATCTACCGTCCGATGTTATCGCGGCGTTGCCTCCAGACGAAGTAAGCTCGCTGTGTGCGCCGCCCAGGCGGGTGTCGGCTGGTCCGGTTGCAAAAAAACGTCCGTCAGCCCAAAGTCCATGCTGTAGGGCTGGACTAGCTGACTCGGCGCAACGGGCAGATGAAGGGACGACGACCGGACGCCGATGGGTGAGTCTATTCAGATCCCGCGGTGTTTGCTGAAGACGTCGCTGTTGGCCTCTGTGATTATCCTGCGGCATCGGCGGCCGCTGGTGTGCCTGGATGTGGAGCGAAGGGATGCCTGCCGTCCGGTCTTTGTAAAGTTGCGTCGCTGCAGTCTCCGATGTTGTTTCGTTTCGGACGACGCAGTGACGGGCTCAAGGTGCGCGCACCGGAGAAAGCAATTGCTTCCGTTCCCGCCGTGTTCGCCGAGCCGCCATCAATCGCTATGAACTTTTGGTGGAGGACTCGGATTGACGAATGCGACGCAGTTGGTGAGCGTAGCACCCGGCGCTGGCGGATCGCTACAGGGGTGGATGGGTATGTTGGGCTCTGAGGTTACAACTAGCGAAGACATTTGCAGCCTTTGTGGATAAATGATCGTTCGCTTCACGGGTGGATGAGCCGATCCTAGGATCTTAGCTGAACATCATAAGAGACGGACTCTTCTGGCTTAGCTGCCGTCAACAACGCCGTTCAGAAAAAGAGACGACGACTAGAGCAGTTCGGACTTGGTGTCGTGCATTGGACAATCTGATGAGTTGCTAAGGTTCAGTTCCTACACGTGTAGTGAATAAGTGGTGGTGGGATGGAAGATGGGATGCTATTCTCGGCCAGGCACATTGCGTGATGATTATGTTCAGCTGACAAATTGCGCAATAAGCCCGCCTTCTAAGGCATGCCTTCAGACGAAGGATACGAGCATTCGCGAGGCCGTTGGACTGCTCGGAGAGTGCCTTTCGTCCAAAACTCCCCGCATAAGCCAAGATCTTCATGTACCGGAACATCACGTTTCACGTCACGACGCACATGGTTACGGTGTGTAGGCAGCAAGTGGCAGTCAAGTATTGGGCGAAGAATAAGTATTGAACATTGAATGGTATGAACTTTGTACAAGAACATTGCAAATCCCAGATTGCGGGGTCAAGCCCTTTTTGAAACTTTCAGGTCTGGTTTCCAAGTCATCTCGTCTCAAGGCTGACCGGGTATCAGATGCGACTCCGACGTCTCTCTAAACTCTATTTTCCTGTTTAGAAGCGCTTGCGAAGAGCCCGCTTCGAGCTGCGGCGCTTGTTGCAGGAGGACTGTTTGTCAAGGTTTCGTGGTCAGCACAACGAACTCTTTTGAACTTTCTTAACGGTTTCAATCCGAACGCTAAGAGCAGAGCCTCGGACATATGGGACCTTAAGGGATTGGAATGACTTACGGCAGGGGCGGAAGGAGTGGCGCTGGGGGTGGCAGCGGACTCGTCGGAGGCACCAGAGTTGCCAGAGGCCGGGGTGGAGGGGGTGGCGCTGGGAGTAGCAACGGTGGCGAGGGTGGTGGGCGCCGCGGAAGCAGCGGGGGTGGTAGAGCCAGAGCCGGAGCCGGAACCGGAGCCGGAGGTGAAGTCGACGCAAGACATGTAGGTCTGGCCGGCCTCAGCAGAGTCCCACCACCACTGAAGAACGCAGTTGCCGGCGGTGCCGCAGTTGGAGGGGAGGGAGTCGGGGAGAGTGACGGAGAAGGCGGTGTTGTTGGCGGCGACACCAGTCTTGGTAGAGGCGTAGTTGGTGAAAGAGATCAAGGGCTCGCCAATGACGGAGTTGGAGGTGGTGTCGACGACGGAGACGTTGGCAACACCGGTGTGGGGAGCACGGATCTCAACCTTGAAGTCGACGGTCTCACCAGGGGAGTAGCTCTGGACGTTGGTGTTGTCGGCGAACTTGTAACCCTTGCAGAGGGCGAGCTCGCACTTAGAGGCGTCGAGGCTGCTGCCGGCCTGCTGGGCGAGGCCCTGGATGTTGCCGTACGGGTCGGACTGCTCGGTGTTCCACATGGTGGTGCCGCAAGCCTCCTTGAAGGCATCACCGGCGACACGGGGGGTGGGCGAGGTGACCTTGCCGTGAGCCGAGACGGCGGCGGCGAAAGAGAGAACGGTGACGATCTTGGACTGCATCTTGAAAGATTTCGGTGGTGATAAACTCGACAAAAGCGAAGGTTGCTGTTGTTTCAAAAAAGGGAGTGAGAGACTGGGATTTGTCTTGCGATGTTGTAAAAAGCTCAAAAAGAGTGGCTTGTGGCTAGCACAGCTGTAAAGAGAGTGTGAAAGAATGAACGTGAATGGAATTTGACCGGATGGAATGAGACGCAGAGTTCAGATAGAAAGACAAGCAGAAAATCAGTGTGGCATGAGTAGGATCTTATACGGATGGATGGTGAGCAAACCCATCGCACCCCTATGCGAGCGGACGTCGTCACTGCGCTGGTGTCATGGACGGCCCAGTCCGGACCCAGCCAGGGATCGGGATCCAATCTATTCGTGACGGCTTGTAGCGATAAAAGCTTTCAGGGGAGAGGAACTCATAGAGAGGATGGAAAGCCCAGGCCAGCGCTTGACCAGGCACGAAAGAAGAAAGACAGGCACACACCCTCGAGGGGCTGCTCACCGCGTGGTCCAACAGCCTTCCAAGAAGTTCTGGAGACCCAGACGCCCCAACTGCTCCTCCCAGACTCGCGCAGATGCGATCCATCCGTGGTCCTGGAACATTGGACATGGCAGACCAACAACCCCGGACACCATCCGACCGAGGGAATACCAGCGATTGGCCCAGGCGCGGACAGGGCTCCCGTCTTTGGCTGTAGTCGCCCAGTTGTTTAATTTGAGTGAGGCTAGGTGGGCTCTTGTTGGACCGAGTCTTGCCCGTCTTTGGTCGGTGTCCCTGCGCAGATGCCCACGAGGCGTCCGTCATGATATGATCCCTGTCCGTCCTGCTCCTGACTGGGGTTGCTGAAACGGTACCATCACGCATCTTTCAGGCGGCTCCGCCGAGTGACCCCCACCAACACATCCTTTTCGCGCTGCCTCGTCCGTCTCCAAGTCCCCATCGTGCCGGCTGAGCCTACTTCTTACTCCATCCCATCGTCGGTCCTCGGCTTTCTCATCTTCGATGACCTTGCGATGGAGATTTGACGCCTGGGAACTCCTTGACGGAGGTAAATGGACGGTCGGACGGTGAAGGGAAGATGCTGCCAGTGCGGGTGACAGATCATGTTTGTTGCATCCACGTTCATCATCTGGAAATTTGGGTTGCCGCAATCGTCTGTTTCAAGAAGTTTCTCCCTGGGGACGCACATTCAGGAGTGACGTGAGTCGCTTATTCGTACCCGCTGGCTTGCCCAGGCACCGTTTGCTGTGACCAGTCGACTGCAACGGGCGACCACATCGCATGCGGCATCCAGACCGGGCGCCGTTCTGGTTACCGGCGATACAAATTCACCCGTACTGCCGAATGAGTAATTTACCCGGTCCAAAGACACGCATGTGCAAGCCGGACGGCATCTCAGATAGAACGAGATCCTTCCGTGCTGCAACCTCGTTCCATCTGTGATCGACTACCGCAATTGCGCCTCTTCAGCCTCTCGACGAATCTGCCGACGCTCAGCGCACCATCAATCATCAATTTCAGACCGGACTTCGCCTGGGGCAGACTCCGCTGGCTTCCGTTTCGTTGGCTGTTGACCAGGAATACCGCGCGTCATAAAAACGCACATCTCCAGCGGTTCTCGAAATTTTCGTCCCAGTTATGGCATGCAGGTTGGGAACATGGTCTTCCAGGTCCAGGCCCGATCGTGTCGGTGAGCTCGTCGCTGGCTGATGGTTGGGCAAGGTGAGTGAGTGAGTGCGCAGGCAGCCTCTCAAATTCTCGTTTGTTCATTCTTCCAAGTTCTCCTTTTCGTCCGATCATCAACTGAACACATTGAAACTCACCCCCGTGCCCACAACGTGGATCCTCGGCAGGGTCAAGGGCGCTAAACCCTGCGACCGTAGCGCGGCCCCTCAGTGGTCCTAGTCAGCCTCCCTCCTGAGCCGTAAGATTGGGCCTCTTTAATCTTTTACCTTCAGGTGAGAAGGGGGGAGCGAGGAAAATCGGGAAGGAGGGGAAGGGATGAATCATGGGGAGGAGGGCAGGCTCCAGCGGTTTATGCGACGGAGAGTGTGGGAGATGAAAGGCTTTTAAAATTCATGGGATGAAGATGGATCCTTCTTGAACAAATAAATGGAAATGCTCGCCGCCCCCGGTAAAGGATTTTCTGATCCGCGCAAATCGGCTGCCGGCCGATCATATCGGCCGAGTACTAAGGGGTGAATGACGCCATGGGGGATTTCCGTTGTTTTTCGGCGGTCGGCAATGAGTAGCCGGAAGATACAGCCCGCGGGTTTTCAGCAATATGGTGGGTTCGGTCTTTGGACAGGGCGGGAGTTGAGACTTGACAGTGAAATAATCCAGTGGACTTCTGATCACGATTGAACAGAAATAAGAATGTTTAGATCACAACGAATTCCATTTCGATGTTGACCCAAATAGTTGATGGTGGGCGTGTGCAGATGAACAAGTGCGTAGCGTCCAATTAGGCCAATTGTAACCAACGTCTTAAATATACTACACCTTTCTTTTTTCCCTTCAGATCGGCAGATTTCTATTATCAGCACATGTTTTTTACAAGACTCACTGGTGGGATCAGAGTTATTGGGTGAATCGTTGTTGAGGTCCTCTCGCCAAGACGGCCAAGGCCAAGCCAACATTTATTAACTGTCAAGGAAGAGCACTGACTGTCAAAAGCTTAGCTCCAAAGAAGCTTTTTCTGTCCATCGTGTCGCTCATTGCATATCTTCATGTTTTGAAGAGAAATTCAACTTGCAACCTGATGAATAAATCTCTGAGATTTCAGTTTTCGTGTCCGGCATTGGGCAGGTGACAAGACATGTCGCTGGACACCAGCCACAACGCCTCAGCGGATCTGTACTCACCCTGCCGCAGACCATCGTCTCATCTGCAGCCCCTACTATATCCAAACCGCTCAACGCCGCATACACCGAATAACATGCGGGGTTCGGGACCGGGTCTCTCTCACTGGCTGCAGGTTCGGCCCCGTCTTGTAGCCGCCGCGTCACCCGAAGCAAACACAATTTCTCTGACATCGCTTCTGCAGCTGCCACCCCACCAAGGAGTCAGCTGAGTGGTTTCTTCGGCCGTAAGCCAATCCTTTCGGCGGCAATTGCTATGCGTGTTACGAGCTTTCAAATCGATGTTCTGACCGGGAATATGGAGACCTTAATTGCCGGACGACTTATCTAGAGCGCCAAAAGAGGAAATATTCGAGTGACACGGTCTCTATTAGATCTTAGTCGACTGAAGCTATCTCAACCTTCTCCAAAGGTAGAGTACTTTGCTAGATGATTTTGAAAGTGCAAACTGACCGTTTTTGTTAGTTTCAGGCAGAACTCTCAATAAGAATCTCTATAGTTACCTCCCTACCTCGTTGCGAACTTCGCGGTGTTGAGTTGAAGTTGAGGTAGAGTACCTTATATGTTTAATGATCGTGTTAGGCTTATATCCTTACACCAACCGACAGCGCCTTCTTTGCGAATATATGGAGTTATTTTTGGCGAGATCAACCCCGTTCCTAAAGAGTTTTGCTATTCGGGCGGGTAAAAGGCATGAACGACAAATGGGATGATGGGGTTATGGGGTTAATATGAGGAATGACTAAACTAACGGGGACGACGATGACGGCGAAAATAACGAATGAAGCTATCACCACCATAGATATTAGAAAAGAAATAATCATGTTAACAGAAGATTGTACTAATCGTTAGGCTGGGAGTTGTATGTCCGGTTAGCTAGAAAAATCATCAAAAGATTTCATTTCTGGTCTTATCGCAACATCTAGATTCATGAATATAATATAGATAATGAGCGAAGCTAACTAAAATCAAAGCACTATACCTCTGGTTCATCGTCTACTTCTACGAATAAATATTGCACTGCATCGGTCGGCCGTGCTTCGTTGTTGATAGCTCCAATTCCGGATAAAAGTACCTATCTCAGAGATTAACTATCGCTCATAGACCAGCCGCTTGGTAATGATATCGGAGGAAGTCGATAACCTTAACTTGACTACTAGTTCCTATGTTCAATTAGAAAGCCTCTTCGATTTAACTTTCGGAGTCATCCGTTGTTTCTGCGGGTAACTCGATCATTGCGGAACTGCCCACTCAAGCCGTCTTGGCAGATGCCCCCATCATCACGGCCCGCGTGGGATGTTTTACAAGCCTTACCCAAACTCTAAGATATTGCCTAGACTTGAGAACAAATCGAAGAATATATCGATCTGTTTGCACAATCTATTTTACTTTTCAGCCACCGAGACGCTACGTTGAGGTCCAACACACAATTTGACGATACCCAACCACAATTGGGCTCGCAGGTTTCCATCTCAAGAATGGCGCTGTTCACCAAGAGCAGACTTTGCCAAGTGAAAGAATTGGTCGAATTATGAACAGGCTAAATAAACAATTTCTGAATAGGTCGGTCAGCCATCCATAAAAGCAGCGGTCTTGGCGCTGTTGCCATTTTGTTTCCCCGAAACTTTGAGTTTCAACGGGTAGAATTCAAGCCCCCTACTGGGATGAGACTGTTGAAAAGACTAACAAAACTTGGAAGCTCAGAATTTCGAGCATTTTAATCACTGCACGATGTTCTAATTTGCTATCCTATCATCTCCAAGTGAATGTAAGTCTTTGATCTGTCTAGACTCATTTTCCGGATTCTTCCGATATAGGAGCAAGATGGTTGATGGACCCAAACGGATCATCCAGAGTCTGATCTGAAAGTGCGCGGAAAATTCTGTTATACACCTCAACCTTCCCATCCAGTCCCCCAAACAAAGCATCCAGGCCACCCTGCATGCCACCTCCGACATGAATACCGATTTTCTTGCGCCAAGCAGCACTCTTTGGTATAAACTGCTCCATCGCAGCTCTGAAGAACGCCTTCTCACGGCCACCATGAACCTTGCAAGACGGGTGAATATCAAGAGCTGTCTGAACCACGTCCGGATGCCAGTACACATGAGAAAGCTTCTTTCCCCATGTTCCGGCGACAAAGTCCTGGAACTCGCCGCTGTGACGCGCAAGGTCAACTTCAGTGATGATGTCTCGGATCAACACGTCGGCGTCGGTAGAGTCGGGTGGCAAACCAATCAGCATGAGATCATTGCNGGACCACAATGTCGCGATCCTCATCCACTCATCAAAAGCCTTGCTGGGCGGAATTACCTTCCACACACCATCCCCCACCTCCTCCCAATGCAAATACCCACCCGGCCTCAGTAACGCATACAAATGCCGCGCCACAACCGCCCAGTCATCCTTCTTCATCCCCAGCGATATCAGCCTCACGTGCACCATGTCAAACGTCCCGTGCATCTCCTGCGGAAACGGCTTGAGCGCGTTGTGCTGCATCATCTCCATGTTCTTCGGCAGCTCCGACGCGGGTGGGAACTTGGTCGTGTCCATGTCGATGCCGCGCAGCTCCGCCGTCGAGGGCAGCTGCGCCGCCATGTCGCGCAGCCAGATGCCCGTGCCGGTCGCGAGCTCGGCGACCCGCGGCGCCGGGAGCTGGCGCAGGTGCGCGAGGATTTGGGGCGGGCAGAGGCCGCCGCAGAGGGGCAGCCAGACCTTGTGGTGGTTGTACTCGAGGCGCGCGCGCTCTGTGGCGACGTCGCCGCGGTTGAGGACGTAGATGCTGTCGTCATCGGGGTTCCAGCGTTTGAGGCCGGAGTCGAAGTGTGGGCGGGAAACAGCGGCCATATTTGCTTTGGTTTTGTTTCTGTGTAATTGGCAATTTGTGTCTCTGGACGAATGGCATCTTCGCCTGAGGAATAGGTCTGCCTTTAGACTAAACTTATAATCACTCACTCTGCCGGCCTCGCCCCGAAGCTGTCATGTCTCGGCGAGATTGAGTTGAAAGCTCATGAAGCTTCGCCCAATCTTATGCAGGATCAATTTTCACCCCCGAGCTTCAACAGCCCCTTTGCCTTTCGGCATTTTCTCCCCAAGCCCACCATTGGCGGGAGCTGGCCGCGAAGATGGGATCTAGATTTAGGAGAGTTCAGCTCAAACTCGCTTCATATGGCTCGTGGACCCGACGGATCCGACAGTCTGGCGGGCTGTGAACTCTGATTCTGATTGAGTTTCGCGACGCGGGAAACGTCCGGAGCTAAGGCGGGGTTCCGGAGCGTGAGCGCCCGGTCGGCGCAGTCTAAGGCGGCCCGGTGGGGTCCGGAAGTCGGCCGGAGCCTGATGTGCCCGAAGTCAGCCGGAGCTTGATGGGTCTTGGAGTCCTTTATTTCGAAGGTGTCTGAGTTCTCGTGAAAACGGCGGCACTGTCATCGTCTGCCAAGGACCTAAGCCAGCTGATATTTCAAATGGGCGAATCATGTGGCATGAGTTGCGGGAAGCTGTTTCTTTGTGTCGTCAAGCTCGAAATGAGGTTGGCGGTGGCTTGGGCAAAACATTCCGAAGCCGGCTCCATGCCAGATTCGGCCCCCGATCGAGTTCTTTGAGATATGTCTCTGGTTCCAGAACAGCTTATGGAGCGATAATGACCTGCTCGAATAAATACAGGGGCCCCTTGTCTCATCCAACGTAGCCATGTTGACCTTCAGCTTCCCATCGAGTGTTTACACGAAGCGAATTGTTCGGCATTGAGGGATTCATCAGAAATTCACCATGCCCATCGTCGGAGAACATGCATTCTCACGGGCCAAGAACTACGCCTACCCTCAGGCCCTAATCGACTGCGTCAACCAGGGAGACAACGTCACCTACAACATCGACGCCAATGACTTCGACTGCAGCTACTTTGGCTTCTGCAGCTGTCCGCGGATGACTGCTGAGCCAGACATCGCCGGTCGGGGTGTAAGCCATCAACTGCTCTACAATTATCTTTTCTCCACTAAACCCCATCGCGCACCAGGTCATCTTCGCCTTCGTCTTCACAGCCTTCGTGACCCTCCTAACAACAATATTCTGCCTCGTAATAGGCCGCACGAACGAGGAGCGCCAGACCATGAACCCTCTCGACCGCTTCTTCCGAAAACACGTCTCCGCCCCCGCGCGAAATCTCATGCACCGGCTACACATGAACCCCGACCTGCAAGCCCTCGTCGCGTACGATCTCGTCAACACGCTGAGCGACCTGCAGCTTGTCACCGGCATGGCCATCCTCGTCGCGGGGATGAAGCAGCTCTTCGAGGGGACAATATCCACGTACCATTTCATGATCGTCACCGACCTCGCGTGGTTCTGCTCGAACACGCACCTCTTCTCGCTGCTCGTCATCACGAGCATGCGCGACAGCGTCAAGCGCACGCACCCGGAGCGCTACAACGAGCAGAACATGGTCCTGCCGCGGCGGATGGCAAGGGCGTTACGGATCTTCTTCATGGCGACCACGGTCGTGCTGCTGCTCTACGCGCTCTACGTCGGCGGGTACGCCGAGATATACGAGCCCGGCCAGTTCCGCTGTCCCATGAAGTGCTCGCTCGGGCTACCCAAGGGCGGCGACCCGGCCAGCCTCATGATCGTCAACATGGTGATGATGGGGTACTTTTACGGCGTCAGGATCTTCATGAGCTCGCGTACAGGGCGGATATTCTGGATGGACCACGTGCGGAGCCGCCTTATCGACAACCAGACCCAGCAATTCAACGTGCTGCAGCCCGAGGCGGTATTTGCCGTGCGATGGACGGAGAACACGGCGTGGCGGTGGTGCAAGGCGGCGTTCCGCGGGGTGTGGTACTTCTTCGCGTCCGAGGTCGAGACCATCGTCGGGTTGATGGCGTACTTCAGCTTCGGGATCCAGGCCGTGGTCGACGACCGGCGTATCGGGCACTCGGAGATGGAGCAGGACGAGAAGGACGAGGAGAACAGCCTGATGTTCAGCCAGCTGGTGCCCATCTTCCTGCTGATCATCCCCTTCATGGGGCTGTTCGAGTCGTACGCGCGACACTCGGTGGCGGACAGGGAACGGCGGTCGAAAGAGCTGGACGAGTTTGGTGCGTCGGACGGACTTTGACATGGGGGCACGGGTTGTTTGGATGGGGGGCAGCAAGAATGACGTATGATGAAAAGCGATTTCGGGTGCAAAAACTTTCAAGATACCAGGAAAGAAATGGAAAGGGCATTACACATTTAAGCCGAACATCGGATGAGAAGGCGGTTTTGAGTTAGGCGACATGGAAGCATGTGCTTTGCTCAACAATGCGAGTGCGGCGCAAGGCGCGGTTGGGTTCATCGCGAGTCCCCTTCTCTTGCAGGGATGATGACGAAAGACGCAAAAGAAGAAGAATGGGTTTCTCTTCCCGAGCTGACGGTCCTATCGAAACATTTGACACATCGACCGCCATCAAAGACCCTCATGCATGCATCGTCAAAAGGAAAGGTCCGCGGCCACAGACATTCGCCAACGATGTCCTGGATCTGCCAATGATCGGTAGCCCAACGCCAAGAGAGGGCCTGTCAAGCCGCTCCTACAGGGCTCGGATTGCTGCCATTTGAGCTGTCCTTGACCCGTCGACATGCGGGAGTGTCTGAACCCCTTCCCCCCTAACGCAAGACATTTGCGGGAGCCCAATGAACAGGCTCAGTCAGTCAGCTTGCTCAGTTAGTCTTTGCCGCTAGTACCCCATCATCACGCTCTCGGCATAGCGGTGGCTGAGCAAAGGGGGCGCTTTCCCGTGAGATCTCGACTAGCTCTGTGGGTGATTTGAGTGAGGTGTTTTTGAAACGATGCCAACTGGTGGTGAGCCACCGCCATGAACAATTCAAGTGGTATAGCAGTATGATTCTCTTCACCATCTGGAACATCATCATGCGGGCTTCTTAGGCAGCCACATTAAGCGAAGCCAGGGGGCGGCAAGCCGGGGGAAGACAAACGAGAAACATGGAGCTCGCCCCACGATGTAAGCCCACGAGCTTGTTTGGCACCCATGTTTCTCTCCTCGACATAGGATGGTGAGAAAACTCCCGAGGTCCCAACATCACGGGTGCATGCTGCATTCTGCACTCTCAGACCTCGCCGCACTGAGGACGCACTCCTCCATCATCGAGCGAACCGTCGTCATCAACGCCTTCACCCGTGCTTGCGCAGGACACCCGCCCGGGACATAATAAGCCAGCCTCGACCTGTCCTACTGCCCCTGTCATCGCCTCCGCCCCTCCATCAATACAAGAGATCCTCATCTCACACAAGCCAAACCATTCCACATTATACTCAATCTCCCGCCTCTCCAAACACCCACAATGCGCTACTCACTCCTCTTCGCCGCCGCGGGCGCCTCAGCCGCCTCGCTGGAGATCATGACCGCCCCCAACGCCGAGCACATCGGCTCGCCCGTCCGCCGCGACCTCGCCTCCTGCAACTCCGTCGCCACGGCCGTCCTCCCGCGCATCACCGACGCGGCCCCCACCCTCCCCGTCGACGTCGCCAACTACCTCGCCCTGTCGGCCTCCGTGACGGACCCCTGCTCCGACCCGACCATCACGGGCTCCATCGGCTCTGCCTACTCGACCTACGCCAAGTCCTTCACCTCGTGGAAGGATGCGCACATGAGCGACTTCCGCGCCGTCTGGCAGGCTTGCAGCGACGTCCAGGGCGTCGCGACCGTGCTGCCGCTGGGGACAGGCCAGTGCAGCTCGCTGGTTGCGGAGATTACCAGCGCTGGGCCGGTGAACCCTGGCGGCGGCAGTGGAGGCGGACTTGGTAATGGTAATGGAAATGGAGGCGGACGGTCTGGTAATGCGGCCGGTCCGAGGGAGACGGGAGCTGTTATGGCTGCCGCTGCGGTGGCTGGCTTTGTTGTTGCTGCTATTAACTAAGGGGCGAGACTGAGGGTTAGGTATGGATACATGATGGATATGGGCATGGACGACATTATACCAGCACTGGCGTTATGAATAGGTTACACAGTCTTAATACACCTACTTGTTTCTGATTAGCTGTTGTCCCGTTTACATCGCCAACGAAAGTGTGATGTTTAGTGATGGTATCAAAGTCAGCCTGACAAGGCCAACACATTATCATTATTTCCAAATATCTACAAGAACACCTCTTCCGCCCTCACTGCAAGATGGCAAAATTCCACCCTTCCTTCGCGCTGTGCGAACTCTGCAAATTCCGCTTCAACCAACACCTCAGCTCCGTCGTGCCCTCGCCCGTCGTGACGTTCCCCCAGCCGGCGCCGGTGCACTGCGCCGTCTTGGAGCAGATGTCCATGCACTCGCCCATGCTGCTGGCCAGCATGTTGGACATGTCGATGGCCTCGTTGTCGCCCGAGTAGTCGACACCGCAGACCCGCAGGAACCGCTTGTCCGAGCCGACGGGGCTGTAGAACGTGTTGGCGGCCTCGGGGCAGAGGGCGTTGGGGCCGGAGGTTGCGGTTGGTGATGACGATGTCGTGGAGGACGTCTTGGTTGAAGTGGCGGGCGTCGTTGATACGCTTGACGCCGCGGAGGGGGATGATGCTGTTGGGCTGGACAGCGGTGTCGTCGGGGACGCGGCGGCGACGCCAGTCGTTGGTGTAGGTGTCGCGGAACTAATACACAGTCAGTTCATTCATTCATTTTCATTATGCATCCGGAAAGATCATACCTCGTCCGCGCCGCGCTTTCATTCGACTGATTAGCCTTCGACGCCCCCAACCCCACGCCAACACCGACTCCAACACCCACACCGAGCACCACGAGGATAATCAGGCACACAAGCAGCCAGAACACCCACATCCTCAGCCCGCAGCACTTGCGGTTCCTCCCATCCTGCCCGCGCGCCGCCCGCCTTTCCTGGTCGTACAGGCTCAGCCCGCGCTGGCGGCCGCCGCCCTTCTCGCTCGGCGGCGGGGTGCCCTCGCGGTAGAAGGTGTACTCCTCGTTGTCGCCACCCGGCGTCGGGTCGTCGCCAGCCCAGTACACGGAGGGGATCGAGGCCTTGCCGAAGATGGAGCCCTTGCCGCTCCGGACGGTGGGCGCCTTGCGGGGCGACGGGACGATGCGCTTGGCCTTGATGTCGCGGGGGACGACGGGGACGGGCTCGTCGGGCGGCGGAGGGAAATTGAACCCGTTCATCTTTTCTTTTGTTGGTTGATTCTGTTCCAGCACTTGGGCAGCAATCGGAAAATCCTTCAAACTCTTTTGGGGCGTGTGTTTGCTGGCGTCCCAGCTGGCTGGGAAATCTTGGGTTTCTTCTTTCGCTATGCCAAACGTTCCAGCGCCACCATCATCTCGGTCCTCCCGGGATACACGGAAAGCAATCCCTCCTTCCTTTCTTCGTTAAGCTGTGCTCTCTTCGTTGATGCCTAACCAGAGCGTGTAAAACAGTTTGTTTTGTGAGAAATAAGCGAGCGTGTGTTGTGTGAGTGCGACGTGGTTGTTCGCGTTGCTACCAAGCGAGTGCCGATCGTATTTGCGAAATCGTAATTTGGGGGCGGGAGGCAGATGGATGGATGGTGTTTGGGGCCAGGCGCAGCAATGCGATTGCGCGCGTTCGCTGGGACTTTGCCGCGATACCTTTACAAACCAACAGTCTGCTGTCTGTCCCGGTCAACGTTCAGAAAACCAGTCCCCGGAGCGAAACGAGTGACGCCGGTGATGGGAAACGAACGACTGAATGAGTGAACGAATGGAAGGGGAATGAATGAATGGATGGGATTGCGGGGTGTGGGAGGCAGCACAGTAAAGCAAACGAGAAGAGTGGACAGCGACTCGGACAGAGAGGGAGCACTGAGAGAGAGTTTCAATCGCAACCCATGATCCCTTCTCCGTTCGGAACTCTCTTCCTGGCGTGGCCGTCTCCCCCCTCGTCCCCTGGGGCCCTTCTTGTGTCATAACAGAGGGTTTTAAGACTCGTAGAGCGCTGAAAGTGGTGGTGCCCCTGTTGTGATAATTTCCCGCGCCTGGGGGATGATGTGACGGACTAAGCCGCTTTGGCACGTCCAAGCAATCGGCACCATGGAACGGCGTTGGGGGGTTCCGCAGGGATCATATCAGCAATGCGACTCTTCGACGCCTGAAGGGGAAACTCTGGGTGGAGGATCCTTCGGTTGGTTTTGCTGTGCTGTTGTTCAGGATGGAGCGGTTGAAGCAAAAAGACAGTTGGTTGGATGTTTCTTTCTCCAATTGATGTTCAACGGTGATCGACACTGATGACCCGAGACATGGGAGATCTGATTGTCTCTTTGCCATTTCTTCCCGCCCTCCTCAACTGACAAGACAGATCTGGGCTTGAACAAGCGCGGCTCACCTGAAGAGATGCGATGTCACTCGACCAAACGAAAACCACCCAACCAACGAATTCGCTACCGAAGAGGCAGACTCCCCCTGGAACGATACGCTCGGCGGGATGTTTTCCACGATAAGAAAGGCCCCATCTCCCGCTGACGAAAAAAAGGGTCTTAGCGCAAGGGTTGAGGAACTAGAGCAGCAGGCCGTTGCAGTCAACACAACGACGGCGCATGTGCGGCAAGCCACCCAGCCATTGGATTTGGGGGACGCCCCCGAGGAAGTGAAAGTGACGCTGGAGCGCGACGCGAAGGAATCGCCCTTTCGTGCAGGCGAGGGTTTGGGGGTTTGTTGGCGCCGGAGGTTTTGCCATCTGCTCCCCCTTCATCCTGGCCTTCTTTACGGAGAATCTTCTTACGGATGCAGACCCCCGAACAATTGGCGAGTCCATTTCCCTTTCCCGTCGTCGCACGAGATGGGCCTTGCTGTGCATCCGGTCCAGGCCCCAGTAGCTCGAACATCTGTTCTCCTTGGCTTGCAACTGTGCGATTGCTGTGTCTGTGTGCACGTGAATGAGTGAGTGAGTGGAAGCGTGAGTGTGAATGATGCGCTTCGATCGCTTCCGCCTTCCCACCAACGGCTGCAGCGCTACACGTCGCACACAGATCCCGCGCCCGCCGCGTAACGCAACGCAACGCACACTGAACGCTGGAAGGGGTGGCGTTGCAAGCAAGAGCCTCACAGATATTGGATGGCCGAGTCACTTGATCCAGGCTGCGGCAGGGTAAGGTGAGAAAGGAGCGGCGACCAAGGAACCAAACAATTGAGTCGGTATGGGAGGAGCAGGTTTTTGGGGTGCAAGTGCTCTTTAAGTGAGGGAGGTAGGGAATTACGCTGCGGCGTGGGTGTTTATGTTTGTGGCTAAGAAAAGATGGTCAAACCAGGCCAGCGCGTCGAGTTTACGACTCAGTGAGTGGGAACGTTCATCTCAACTTTTCGTCCCAACGGTGTCCCTGCGAACGAAGTGCGCGAAAGAGATGAGGAGCCCAACCTGCCACACGTTCCTGGAGCTGTCCTGAGTCCTGGCGGGATTCCCGCGTTCTCGGGGCTGTCTGTCTGTGTCTCTTCGAGCTAAGAGAGAGAGAGAAATTTGACAAATTTTGGCCCTGCTCAAGGCTAGAACATGGGAAGGAAAAAACAAGGAAAAACAACAACATCACCTTCCGTATTGGCGCCCGATAATCAAACTGTCAAAGCCCAAAGCAGCCGTTCGCTGCTCATTTGGCATTGCATTCCAAGGCGAGATCCTCCACCAGAGCATCGTCCGCTAGCAGCGTCCCTCCCGCCTCCTCTGTGGCATCCTCCTCGGCTGTCACTAGCTCTGCAACCGCCGCGAGCAGCGGTGGTTCCGGCACAACTGCGACTTCGTCGTCATTGGTGTCCAGTGCTTCATCTGGTGCCTCAAGCTCAAGCAGCACGGCTTTCGTCTCGACAATCACCCCCACTTCCACGACTTCGAGCAGTGCGACTCCATCTGCAACATTTGTCGCGTCACCCCTCAACCCTCAGATGCCTGCTATCATCGGCGGACAATGGCAATACGCTGGGTGCTTCAAAGACCTTGTTAACGGCGAGAGACTCTTCCAAGGGGCGTCTTCTGCCTCAGACGACATGAGCTTAGCCAAGTGCGCTGCATTCTGCAGTACTGGTGCGCCAGGTGGTGGAGCCTTCAACTACTTTGGTGTCGAGTACGGCCGCGAATGTTACTGCGGCTGGGATGCGCAAGCTGCCAAGATGTCATCTTCAGAAGCCGAATGTTCTTCACCTTGTGCGGGTTCCACCCTCGGTCTGTGTGGTGCCGGCTTCCGCCTTTCGGTTTACAACAACACAATCCCCAACCAAGCACCGTCCCAACCCCAGCACGCTGCACGAGCAGGCGACTACGAGTTCCTGGGATGCCAGACCGAAGGCGTCAACGGACGCGCTTTGTCAGGGGCTTCCTTCGGCTCGGCAGATATGACAACTAAGGCTTGCGCCGCCTTCTGCGCCAAGGGCAACTTCCAGTACATGGGAGTTGAATACGCTCAAGAGTGTAGGTTTCGTGTCTCGTGCTTACTAGACGTTTTCTAACAATGATATCAGGCTGGTGCGGAAGTGCAACCAACGCAGGGTCGGTCCCGGCTCCGCTGAAGGAGTGCGATATGCTCTGTCGCGGCAACCAGGTTAGTTTACTTTCCCCCGTCGCAAGATGTTTTCTAACGGTGAATAGTCTGAGTATTGCGGAGGAACCAGCCGCCTTGATCTTTTCAAGCTTTCTGCTGCTGGTGAACAGTCAACGTCGTCATCCAGTGCCTCGACAATTCAATCATCCTCAGTCGGTTCCAGCTCTGCCTCTGTTGGCGCCAGCTCAAGTGTCGCCTCTTCGAGCTCCGCAGTTCTCAGCTCCCGATCGTCCACCGCGAGTCCCAGCCCGTCATCAAGCAGCTCGGCGATCTCATCATCGTCTGTAGCGCCATCCAGCTCCCTCGTGCCATCTGTGCCGGCATCAACAACCACAAGTAGTTCCCCTTCGTCAAGTGGTAGCTCGTCGTCCTCGGCCTCAGCCACGGCAACCGACGGGTACTACTATGTTGGTTGCTACAGGGATCGGCCTACCGGACACGCACTTCCTCTCCTGTTTGCCAACCAGAGCGTCACGCCTGAGCTTTGCATTGCCCACGCCAACTCGGTGTATAGCAAGGCCCCAACACCGACAACCAAGCTGCCGTACCTATTCTTGGAGTACCACCACGAGTGCTACGGCGGCTCGAGTCTCGACTTCCAGGGCGGCGTTGTCACCTCCCTTGTCGGGACCAAGGCCTGCAAGAACTACTGCTATGGCAGTGTTAGCACCTTCACCACCGACGGCACCGTCACAACCACAACAAACACGGCCAACTACTGCGGCGGGGCCAAGATGTTTGACTTATACGCTCTTTCAACACCGGTTGCACTCCCGACAACCGGCGGACCCGTTATTACCC
Source organism: Colletotrichum sp. COLG31 (assembly GCA_009800995.1). Classification (NCBI taxonomy): domain Eukaryota; kingdom Fungi; phylum Ascomycota; class Sordariomycetes; order Glomerellales; family Glomerellaceae; genus Colletotrichum; species Colletotrichum sp. COLG31. The sequence continues at coordinate 1,183,394 of VNWS01000007.1, read as the reverse complement.
AGACTGCCTAATCGTTGGCATAATCTCATTCAATCTTAATGGAGTAATAGTGGCTTGGAAAGGCCTTGGATAATCTCAGAAAGTCTCACTTAGCACATACCCAGAGCATACCGATAAGCGGGTGCCATGTAGTCATTGCATATTTACATCTTCATTTCTTATTCAGTGTGCCTTTCAACTGCTGCGTGAACCATAACCCGCTCCCGTGTCTTGGCCTGACTCCGATGCCTGCTGCACGTGCCGCCTCCGGTCCACGGAACGGCCCCGGATTCAATTAAATTTATCCAGACGTCTGAGCGAGTCAATGAACAAGAGCCAAACACCGTCGACATCTTCTCATGTGTTAGCACAGCAGTCCACCGACTGACCTGCATGTAGCAATCAGTCCTACAGAATTCATGATGGCAGAATTGCCGATAAATTCATGAATCCCCACCTCAGATACCCGACACCCAATGGCAGCCTCCGCTCTCTGATTAGGCAGGTCGCAAGTTGCCCGCGGCGTTGACTCGCCCACATGTCCGTATCGGCACCGGTCGGGTGGGCTCCGACTCCGAAACATGGATATCGGCAAATACTGGGATTCTATGCCGTTATCTGTTGAAACCCCACAATGATTGCACGTTGGTGGAAGAGCTCCTATCTCGGCGAGCGGGGGACGGGGAAGCTCTCGAGACATTGACTGGTCAATGGAGAAGGATGCATGGAGGTGGCTATCACGCAACACAGGGATCTATGTGTGTGACTGCTTACAAAATGACGTCTCTACATTTCTTCCCGCGAGGGTTTGCGTTCTCTTTTTTCAATTCTGTGATTTGGGCCGAAGAAAGGTGACAATTTCAAACCCGGAGTTGAGTGCATTGAGTTGGAGCACCTTCGGCCGACCACAACAGCTTCACGATGCGTTCCAACACCCTCATCAACATCTTATCCGCGGCAGCGGCCGTCGTCGCCTCCTCCGACCAACATCCTCTCACCAGCCCCTCAGCTGCCTCCTTCACTTGCGATCTCCCACCCCCGATCTCCCCCTCCGACGGCCTTCCTTCCGCAAAGGAGCTCTTCACCTCCGAAGCCGCCATCCTCAAGCAAGTCTCCCGCCATGCAGCCCTCGTCCGCGTCCCCTCAATCTGCTACGATGATCTAGGCGATTTTGACACCGATCCGCGCTGGAAAGTGTTCTACGAACTCCACGATGTCATGCGCAAGACCTACCCGGCGGTCCACGCGCGCTCCGAACTCGTCAAAGTAAACACTTTCGGTCTCGTCTACACCATCCCGGGCTCCTCTCCTGACCTCAAGCCTCTGCTCCTCGCCGCCCACCAGGACGTCGTCCCCGTCGCCGACGCCTCGACATGGACCTATCCCCCGTTCGCCGCACACTTTGACGGGGAGTGGATGTGGGGTCGCGGCGTCTCAGACGACAAGAACTCCTTCACGGCCCTCCTCTCGGCGCTCGAAACCCTCCTTGCGAACCCGGACTGGGTCCCCAAGCGCACAATCATCCTCGCCTCGGGCTTCGACGAGGAGTGCTCCGGCCAGCGCGGCGCGGGCCACATCGCCAAGCACCTAGAGCAGAAATGGGGCAACAACAGCATGGCGCTGATCCTCGACGAGGGCGGCATGGGCCTGCAGCAGCTCGACTCCAAGACGCTCTACGCCCTGCCCGCCGTCATGGAAAAGGGCCACGTCGACATCTGGCTCGAGCTGCACGTCACCGGCGGCCACTCCTCAGTTCCCTTCCCGCATACGGGCATCGGCATCGTGTCGGAGATGGTCGTCGCGCTCGAGGCGCACCCGTACTCGCCCCAGCTGACGACGAAGTCGCCGCTGTACGAGCACATGGTCTGCCAGGCGCGGTACTCCCCCGACGCGCAGCCCGAGATCACGAAGCTTCTGCAAGAGGGCGATCTGCAGGCGCTCGCGGAGACGTTGGTCGAGATTGACCGCCCGACGCACTACCGCTTGCAGACCTCGCAGAGCGTGGATTACTTCCAGGCCGGGCAGAAGATCAACGCCATGCCGGAGGTCGTCAAGGTCGGCGTGAACTACCGCGTCGCGCCGCAGAACAGCATCCCCGAGATCCAGCACAATGTTGTCTCGTACATTTCTGGCATTGCGGAGAAGTATGGCGTCAAGGTTGTGGCGTTCGAGGGCGACGAGGGGTACGAGAAGTACGCTGCTGCACAGAAGAGAGATCTGGCGGGCTCTGTTGGTCTCGAGAATGGTGGTGTGGAGATTAAGTACGAGGTGGACTACAACGGCACTTTGGTCCTGAGCTCGTCGCAGAAGACGCTCGTGGCGCCGGTGTCGCCGACCAAGGGCCCGATCTGGGACTTGTTTTCAGGCACGTTGCAGAGCTCTTTTGCGTTTGATGGGGGCAAGGTTGTGCCTGTTGGTGAGCTGATGACTGGTAACACTGATACGAGACATTACTTGAGTAAGTTTGATTTCTTGCCTTCTTTCTTCCAATGTTGGTCTGGGGAACCTCCGAGGTTGTGAGCTGCGAGAAGGCTTTGCTGACGCATGATACTTATAGACCTCACGCCCAACGTGTACCGCTTTGTGCCCATCCGCAACGGGGCCACGGTGAACGCGCATACGATTGATGAGAGGATCCAGATCTCTGCGCACATGGAGATTTTGAGGTTTTATTACGATTTGATCCGCAACTTTGATGCTGCGGAGGTCTGAGATTGTCGTTGACGATTCTCGCGAAGGCTATTTCGGACGTCTCAAGTAGAAGCCATCACGAGCTCGTTTGACGAGGAGGCAGATATAATATCTTGATGGTTCTTTGAACAGATTTCGGCGGGAAGTGATGACCCATCAATCAATGATAATGGCTCGTAATTGATGATTATGAAGCTATACATTATTCAGCCATCTTGAAAGGTTGACCAGAAGTTATCGCCCAGATAGCAAATATGTTACGAAATTTCCTGCTTCCAGTCACCATGAGATTTATTGAGGCGAATGACCGATATCTAAATGCGTGTTCGTGCATGATGCCGATGACATGAAAAGTCTGAACGGGTACTGTTGCCGACATGTTGCCCTGCCCTAAATGAAAATTCACTGCAATTTTAACCCCCCTAGAGAGGATCAATAGATGTATTCATGTGGCTCCATGCAGAAGAGCGGCAAGGTATGCACTTGCAGTGTGCAATTATTATCTGTGATTGGCTGAAGTCTAGTAGCAGGAGGATCCTCTGGGTGGGCTATCGGCCTTGCTTGAGTCTTCATTCATCATGTTCCTGGCGAGATTGGCTCCTTGCTTTACAAAACAAGATCACTACTCACCCGGCCCTCATCGAAACGTGAATTACGTTGAGAGATATTTTTGCTCATCTCATTACCTGTCCGGGATATTTGACGAACATCAGGGTGTCATCACTATGCCCATGGCATAACTCTTGTCGTGGCGGTGGTGCAACATGAACACAGGTATTGATCACCTTGGGGCGGGTTGAGATTGCTGTGAAGGTATCCATAAAGTGCGCGCTCAACTGGGCCTCAGTCACACCAGCTTTGGTCGAAGCCAATAGGATGCCGTTGCTGTGCTGGCAGTGCATATCTTGGCGTCCTATGGTGCGGTATCACATGAGTGTGTACAAAGGTTGGTGTTAATTCCCTCTGGGGAGGTCAAAATCGCAGTGAAATTAGTTGCTGTGAAATGCAACATGAGATCGATCTCTGGCTGCATCTTTCGGGTCAAAAACCGACTGGCCCGCCCCCCTACACGTACATAGCCGGTCTGCCTTAGCTAGCCCGTCTCAATAGATCCTCACCTCATGGGCACTTCTGTGATTCGTCTTTTGGAAGTATGGGCGGCTTACTGCGCATGACTTGACATTCTAGAAGTCCTTGCATGATGACACTACGGTTCCGTTTTTGTGACCACAGGCCCATGGCTGGAACTGGGCGCCTCTCCATGAGCTGCCAGGCTTCCTAATAGTGCGCGTGTTTAAACTCCAATCTTTATGGGTTAAGACTTCCTCGATGAGAAACAAACATGTTGGACATCTCTAGCATACCTAGTTGTTGCATTTTGACATGATACTACGCTTCTATTACCATGGCTGCTTGCGAAGGGCACCTAAATCAAGCACGCTTTGGAACATCATCGTTTCAAAAATAGTGCTGCAACAGCCAATGTGAAAATCTCGGTAATCGTGACGAAAGCCCTCTTCCTCGGGTTCAAATATATCCTAGAAACATGTGAGAGTCTCATCACGCTCCAAGCCATTGAGTTTAGCCTGAGCCAATGAGATATTACAAGAACCCGCAACGTACGTGTCTGGGCGCTCTAGCAGGTGCCAGGTCAAAACATGTATTAACACTTTCTAAGGCGTCAAAACTGCCATGGATGACCCTGGGTCGAGGGAGTCCTGGATATGCATCACAATCTGGCCATAGATCCGAAGCACCACTTTAGCATGTTATTGTTTGGTATGCTTACAGCGCACTTCCTAAGTTACGGTGTAATTACGGGAACACGTCGATACCTCCTAAGAGTGTTAAAATCGCAGTGAAGCTGCCCTTCACTACGAGGACATACATCAGACCCGCTCCGCCATACAATGAGACCCGCCCTACATGAACCCTCTGCATTAGCGCTGTGAATAGAATGCAAGTCGGCTCGAAGGGCTACAAATGAGACCCCGGGATATGATTCTGCACCTCTACAATCATATCAGGACTTCTCTCAACGCCCATCTAGTCAAACGTGCATGCTTAAGCCTAAGTCTTCACCAGGTAAAACGCTCCATCTCGGATCAAGCCCTAGCTGCATGCTCCCTCGGGAGAATTAATGTTGGCATGTTGGTGGTTGAGCTTTGACTTGCTACACACGATTGTGCGGTTTAGAGGGACCTAACATGTCTGCCTGCAGAAGTGAAGACTCACTGGGAACACAACCAGGCACCAACCTAATCGTTTGAACATGAACCACGACCAACAGGGCACTTGCAGTTCTCAGTTTGCTCCTCGTATCGTCTCAATATAACCGGAACCAAAGCCTTTTAGAAATACTTCATGTGGCCTATTGTCGCTGATCTCGACTAATTGCTTTCCACTCATTAGATCAACCCATCTTTACGAAGCGCGTCTGACCCTGCCTGAATCCGCTGCCTCAACATCAGTTAATTCTGCGAACTCTCGTGCGTCGTCTTCGGAATAGACTGGTTATAGCCACATCGTCGCGAGAATGTACTCAACGCGCGAGGAGATCAAGGCTGCGGTTGATACGTATCGCGCACACATAGCCGAACGCAATCGCCGTGCCCTTGAAGTCTACGGTACGTGGACAGCGATGGCAATTTTCGTAAAGTGAGGCTGATGCAGAATACGTAGTTCAAGTTGCCACGCAGGCCGAGCTGGACCCGGAAGATTGGGGAGATGTAGCGGAAGACATGAGGATAGATTGTTTCAGCAGCGTCCTGGGTCGAAGTGATGCCCGAACCTTGATATCGAGCCCAGAAGATATACTCACGAAGTTCGATGAACTCGCGCCGCTTTGCGATCTTGACGGTTGCGGGTGGTCTATTCCTACCAGCGATGAGCGAGAATTGTATTTCTCCCGTCTGGAAAGCGCTCTGAAGGCAGGATGTCTCGAGGATGTTTGCGAAACCATTCCCGCTCCTCCTGAGCTTCGAATTCTCGCGGAGTGCGTGGGTGCATTGACTGGACCCGGGATGGGAGAGACCAAATGGACATATCAGGCCATGTTCTGGGCCGGGGCGGGCGGTGAGACGGATGATATGATCGATGCTATGGTCAAGAAACCTCACGAGCTTACAGTTGATGGTTGCTGGGAAGTCGCTGCTGGATGGGAATCCGGGCATGGCGTTGAGAGTTTTTTTTACATAGTCTACTGCCGAAGGAACCGGCCCAACGGAGAGGTTGAGCCATGGGCCTGGCGGTACATGGCATATGGCCCGGACGTCTGCAAAACTTTTGATACGATCCCGGAGTTGCTTGAGTGGTATTGTCGATATCGGGAAAGAGAGGTGCCTAATATTGAGGACTTGGACGCGGACGAGGTACTGGAAGGGCACATGTACTAACTGGAATATACACTCCATCGAAGATACATGTATATTGTACTCATCTCCTCTGGTGCAATAACGATCTTCGATGAACTCTCAGCATCATCGAAGAAACCCCCCACGTGCATTCACGTGAGCAAAGCCTCCTGCGGCCGAGGACCGGCTCGGCCACCGATGGACCCCGAGAACCGCTGGGCGATGCCCCGTTCCTGACTTCCTAGACAGCAGCAAGGAAGACAAAATGGCTGACTAGGAGGGCCGTACCAACATGTTATTCGTCAATCAGCAGATGAAGCGGAGATCATGTGGTGGGAGGAGGGGGTGTTTGCGTCGGCCGGTGGCGAAGGACACGCACAGGATGGCGCGGGATGCAGTGGCCGGGGGGACGCCGAGCCCGGCTTTCTGGGCCGTGATTTGCGGGTTTCGGCACCTTCAACAGCCCATGTGTATCCCTGTCTGGTACCTGTACCACGGCAGGTCGCGGGAACCCGCTATCTGAGCGTGCTGCTCTCTTGTGAATTGGGAGAAGAATGAGGAAGTACCGGGTGACAGATGACAACTCCAATTCCATGATTCGATGGCCGATCTTGTGGAGCGGTAAATCAAAGGCTTTCTCAAAGCCCGGGCGCTGGAAAAAGCGTGGGGGTCGCAGTCCGGGGAAGTTAGGCTACTGTTGGCCGCTCACCGCATTGAACAAAGCACAGTCGTGCTAGGCCCAAGACTACTGAAACTAAAATTGGCCAAAAAACATCAGAGTGGCATTGTTTGTGCCAATCATTTGGTCTAAACAGGCTCCGTTTGGTGGTTTGTCTTGTCTTGCTGACAGGCCTGAGCGTTGGAGCTGAACCCCGCGGCTCCGAAATGTCTTCCCCGGCCGGCAGTCAACCGGGTCAGTCATATGTGTCCTCAGCTACGGCAGTTTGGGAGAATTGATCATCTCGGGCGCTGCCAGGGAAAGCCCGGGTAGAAACAAGATGTCTCTTGGAGAAGTCCTTTGGTAAGATGACCGCTCGACAAGCACCACTTACATCAGACTACTTTGCTTGATACCCGGGACAAGTATCCCCGAAAGTACCACAAGCCAGTTCTCTCACAGACGATCTCTCCCCCTCGTGATGTCGTACCATGCGCAAATCGCCATGCAATCAGCTCACCGCACACCTGGTACCCTTCCACACCATTCCGGTTGTGCATCCATGATCCACGCATCCAACCACTTGGTCGAATGCGGCAGGACAAGGCATGGACGAGTAGCCACCCCCACGCCGCGGCGCTGCCGCCCAGCCGTGCGTTGCGCCAAGTTTGGCAAAGCCGCATGTTGAACATCATGGGATCCCTGGCCATGGCTTGCACCATTGTGTTTATTCCTTAAACAGGATTCTTGTGACCCTGGCTCGGAGTCTTGATTCGTCGCTGGCAGCCCCTGAGTGCTGGTTGAAGACGTACCTCGACTAACGACACACTTCACTCGCCGTACATCACCTCATGGCCGCTTGCTGGCCCCCGAAAGACTCATCTTATACAGATTCCTCTGCCATAAAAGCCGATTCCCCCAGACTTGTGTGTGTCTGGTAGAACTGTGGTCAGCAACCTCAAAGTCTCGTCCGCCTACAAAGCTCATCCATACAAAGAGACACAGTCTCATCATCAAACTCACACCATTCTTTTCACGAGAATGTCAACGGAAATGATGGCCACGACGCCAACCACAACAACCTCGTACGGAGCGCCCAAAGCGATGAGCTCGAGGCTTCCCGACGGCGTCTACGTACCAACCCTCGCGTTCTTCACTGACAACGAGGAAATTGACACAAGTACCCTCGAGCGCCACCTTGTCCGGCTCATCAACGCCGGCGTGGCAGGCATCGTCGTCCACGGCTCCAACGGCGAAGCCGTCCATCTCACACGCGACGAGCGCAGCTCCATGATCCGCTGCGCAGCCGACACCATCCACCAAGAAGGCCACGACGTCAAGATCCCGCTCATCGCAGGCTGCGGCGCCCAATCGACTCGCGAGACCCTCCAGCTCTGCAAAGACGCCCACAAAAGCGGCGCAACCCACGCCCTCGCGCTGCCGCCCAGCTACTATGGCACCCTCCTCGTCGACGACAAGATCGTCCAGCACTTCTACGAGGTCGCAGACGCGTCGCCGATCCCGCTGCTCATCTACAACTTCCCCGCCGCCGCCTCCGGTCGCGACCTGTCCTCGGACGCCATCGTGCGCATCGCGCAGCACCCCAACGTGGTCGGCGTCAAACTCACCTGCGGCAACACGGGAAAGCTCGCGCGCGTGGCGGACGACGCGCCGGAGGGGTTCTTCGTCGCGGGCGGCAGCGCGGACTTCATCCTGCAGGGCCAGGTCGTGGGCGCCAACGGAACGATCGCGGGGCTGGCCAACATCGCGCCGCGAGCGTGTGCGCGCGTCATGGAGCTCGCGGCAGCCGGCCGGCTCGCCGAGGCGCGGCGACTGCAGGCGGTCGTGGCGAAGGGGGACTGGGTGGCCATCCAGACGGGGTTTGTGGGTGTCAAGGCGGCGATCGGGCACTTTGAGCAGTACGGGGGCGCGCCGCGGAAGCCCTGCGTTGGGCCCTCAGATCAGGAGATGAAAGGTATTGTGGAGGGGCTGAGCGAGCTGCGAAGAGTTGAGGCGGAATTGGAGGAGGAGGCGGCAAGAGCGGATGCTGCGCGGTGATTGATGGGTTGAGTTTCTACGGCTGACGTATCTCATAGCGTCGGTTTTAGGGATTGACGCGCGCGGGATGGTATGGGAAGGGTGAGGGCTGGGAGGAAGGGGATGGGAGGCGAAAAGTGACAGCTGAGATGTGGTAGGTGAGAGGTTGTCTTTCATGGGAATGGTTGCATGGTGTGGAGATGGGTTGATGAATGTGATGGGCCATTGGAGAGGAGGGGAAATCCGGATTGAAGGGAGAGCTGCTTGATTGCGACATGAAGGAGGGGTGCTTGGGCATCGGGCAACGATGTGGCCAAGGTCGTCATACCGGACATGACGGCAAGGCAGAATGGAGGGGCTGTTGAATGGACGGATTCTATGCATTGTGTTCACGGGAAAAACACCCAGACCAGCTGGGCTGGTTTGCGATTTCTACGATTGGCTTAGGTATGAGCTTTCATGATGGTTGCTGTGGAGGAGGGTAGAGAGCTGAGTCCGACCATCAGCTTCATACTCAGACTGGCTGAAGGTTGTGAAAGTGGTGTGAGAAATGCATCTATCTTCTCATTACATTGGACCAACGCCAAGCATACCTTCAAACCTGTGAATGGATAACCGCCATCCGCCGGCGATGTCTACCCAAGCACTCGTGGATGGCTCGGTAGCCCTGTTGAAGCTCTTGAGTGTGAATGGAAGTTCTTCAAACAACGGCCACCAAGCCCCCCACGTCGCCGGTCTCGCCGACGAACTGATGCGGCATCAGTGTTGCCGTATACTCACATGTGTGGTAGGTAGTCTGTAATACCATAATCGCCAGTTGGAGTGTGCTGGCTCCAAGGTCAAAGTACGTCCCGCGCAGACTCGTTGAATGTTGGCTGCCTGGGCCGATCAGCAGGGCGGAGGGTGGCCAAAAGAGTAAAGCTGAACAGATCTGGTCACTGTGAATACATCTCTACATGCATTGGGGTTGAATCGCCACTTTGTCTAGATGAAATACCACGTCAGGGTCCGAGGAGGGATGATCACCAGTGGGATCTTTCTAGAAGGTGACAGATATAGATAGGCTCAACAGGGCACGTTCATCCACAGAAGATCAGCAATGGGCGTTGTGAACTTGTGGCACACTGTCAAACCCCGGACCCCAGATGACGATCATTTTTCGTCAAACCCCGGCGGCCGGAAGCCTGAAATATGGCATGTCGGATGCAGGGCTCATGCAGTGAGGAAAAGGGTAGCAGCTACCAATCTCAGGCTTTGCGTTACGTGATGGAGGCCACACCACTACAAGCTGATCCGTTGACGTGGTGTGTGCTCTGCGGTACAGCGTGTAGGCGCACCTATCAGTTCTACCATTTGGTGATCAAGACGTAAAGATCAACGGCTGTGGGGGATTGTGATCCCCCAAATGCACCCCGCAATCACTGCCCGGAGGATTTTGCCGGTTTCCAACAGGGCTCTAGAATCATCTAGTTCTTGGTCGGAAGCGACAGCATGTGAAAGTCCTGGACGAAAAGTCATTGAAATGACTAGATGTTCTTGCCAGCGGCCAATCAGGAGAATGCGAAGCCTTAATGTGGTCAAATTATTTGCGCAGTCCGGCAAACAGCATTGTGAGCTGTTTGCCGAGCTCTGTCTACTGTTCAGATAGTTTCGTTACAGACTCAAAGCCATGCTGCACGAAACTCGGACATTAGAGCATCATAAAGTCGAGTTTACCGAATGGAACTAATTTTCCCCCAAAGAAAAGCTAAGACCAATTTGTTGTTATCTTGCCCGGGTAAAGCAGATGTTGAAGGGTAGAGCATACACGAGCTTTCGCCTGTTAGCAGCGCTCTTTTGCGGTTTCCGCTATGAAACTTCCAGCGCGTAGAAGGGTGACTAAGCGCTGTCAATGAGTCCCCGGCAAATTCATGCAGACCAACTCCTCACCTACTGACTAGTTTCCATGCACACGATGCCAACTGTTTTGAGATGCCATCCGAGCCCGCAAAGAGAATATCGTGGGTTGAACTCCCGCTAATGTCGTTGGAACGAAACGCTGACACAATTTCAGTTGCAAGAGATGCCAGTACCGAAAGGTGCCCGAAGATCCTGGGATTGCTTCCAGGGGCCGATATCGCTGACTTCGGCTACCATAGTTGAAATGCTCCCGCACTGAGCCATGCCAGAATTGCGCCACCGCAAAGCAGACATGCGAATACCGCGAGGTCGACCGCAAAAGACGGCCCGCCACGCATGAGTACGTTGCTAGTTTGGAGAACCGAGTCGCTTCACTGGAATCGTTCATCCGCAGCCTGCAGACAGCGCCGCACAAGGAGCGAGACGAGATGCTGCGGACAGTCTCCTTCGGGGATCACCTCCAGGCTGGCGGCTCTCGTATAGTTGAAAGAACACCGACAATTCAGCGCAAATCAGAAGATGAAGGTCGGCGCAGCACCGCACACCTCCAGGTCGACCTCGAGGGCTCGCTGATCTACCACGGGGCGACAAGCATCTATCGAGCCAACGCTTATCGCCCAACGACCAGGAATACGCTCGGCGCTTTGTCATTACAATCATCACCAAATCTTGCATCCGAGTCGACTTTCGAACATGTCGCAGAGCATTTCGGTATCAATCTTCAAGATGAATTGGTTTCGGACGCGTTACTACAGTTCTTCAAGTGGCAGTACCCTCATTTCATGTTCATCTACCGTGAGGCGTTCCTCAGGGACCATTTCGGCGAGAGGTCCAACTGCAAATACTGGTCATCGGCATTACTTCTGTCTATCTGTGCACTGGGAACGCTGATGTCACCAGATAAACGACATCGGCAAGCAAGCGAGCAGTTCTTTTCCGCGGCCGAAAGCATTCTCATCGTATCTGGCTTCACCAAGCCGTCGATTGTCACAGTACAAGGCTTCCTGTGCCTAGCGTTCTACGAGATAGGGAGAGGGAATCTCTCCAAGGGGTGGGGCTTCTCAGGTGAGCCAAGAAATGCCACATCAGCCCAACCACTGGTGAGTTGACGTCATGTAGGAATTGCTTTCCGGATGGCACAAGACCTCGGCTTCCAGAGAGACCCAAAGCACTGGATCTCTCATGATTCTTCACTAGTTACGGAAGAAGACATGGAGATTCGCAGACGCATATTCTGGGGGTGCTACACGTCCGACAAACTCGTTAGCTTGATTCTCGGGAGGCCGGTGTACCTCTTCTACGACGATGCCGAGGTCGAGACAACTGAGAGACTTCCGTAAGGCACATCAACTGGGAGATGGATGCTGCAAAGCTAACATCGTTAGGGACTTTCCAGAAATGGCACCGTGGCTTCCCGCCGGCCTTGCCGCCTACGACGGCCGGTTCGCGGATATCAATCCACTTCCGCTTGTGCCCTGTTTCAAGGAACAAATCCGCCTGTCCAAAATCATTGAGAAAATGCTGTCGAAGCTGTTCTCGACTAAGTCAAATTTAGAGGGCCTTGGGAGGCAGGCATGTCTTGACAGTCTGAACTTTGAGCTGTGCAGCTGGTATGAAGCCTTGCCAGAGTGCGCGAAATGGAACAAGTGGGAACCTCCAAGCACTCCTTTGATTCCCAGTGTGGCCGCGCTCCAGTGAGTTCCCTTGCTTTCCAGATGCACTCCTTCCAGCGATAACTCACGCAAGCCGCTTCAGTTTGCTGTTTCACAGCGTACGCATTGCTCTCAACTTTGATCACGCAGCGTCGGGTCACAGCGGAGCCATGGTCGACAACGCACGCAAAGACTGCGTCTCTTCCGCGCAGGACATCACACATGTTTCGCGAAAGTATCGGAGCCAATACGGGCTTCTACACAGCCCTCTGATCATGATTTATGCAATCATGCAAGCGGCTAGAAGTTTGGCATTGTTTGGGACGGCTGAGGAGGCACAGTACCTAGTTCATTCCTTGGATGAATGCTGTGCTGCTTGGGACTTGGCCCAGCAAGCGAGGAACAGATTGGCACAAATATGAGGTTAATCAAATACCCTCGATTTATCGACACATAAACCTTTCTTATGCCAAAATGGAGAATCGATCGCTATCTTGAATGGTTCAAACCTATCTGCAAGACTCTTACGCCGGGAGACCTGACTCAACGCCCGTCTTCAGTACGCTAATCAGTTTCTGAACATCTGATGAGTTATTGTAAAACCCAAATGACACTCTAATACCCAAACGATACGGTGTAACGTGTATTCCATGATCCTTCAGAAGGTCCATCCACCGCGGGTCATGCAGGTCAAGGATGTACAGGTGAGGTGCATGCTCCTTGCGGCTGGTGGGCCCGACAATCTTCACCCCAATTTCCTTACATCCTTCACGCAAGACATCCCCGAGGCTGTAAAGATGTTCTTGAACGCGCTTCGGACCCATGGAGTCGAGGTAAAACTTCATGAACGCCTTGGCAGTCGCCGCAGCAACCAAGCTCAAGTTCAAGTGTTCGTACCTACGGGCAGTGGGGTGGTACACTAGAGACTCGCTGGAAACCAGCAGGTCAGCGCGGACGTTGCTGACGGCTCCATACCCGACAATCGGCGGCGTCGGGTCCATCTCTGCAATCACTGCCGGATCAACGTAGAACGCCGCGAAGCCCGTGGGGTTGTTGAGGCCCTTGTGCAGACTGAACGCCGCCGCAGAAACACCCAAAGCCTTGACGTCAACTTCAGCGAAACCAACCTGCTGTGTCAGGTCGGCGAGAACGTGGATGCCGCGGGGCCTGTAGGCCTTGCAGATGTCGGCAACGTCGTTCCACTGGCCGCTGTGGAACATGATCGAGCTGATCCCAATGGCGCGGGTGCGCTCGTCCACGTACGGCGCGAATGTCGCCGCGTTAGATGCAGTGACCTTGCCGCTCTTCTCTGCCTCGGGTATCGTGGGCACCTGTCTGACTTCGAGGCCGGCGGTGCGCAGGGCCATCCAGCCGTAGACGTGGTTCGGGTGCTCCGAGTCGAGCACGACGACATTGTCGCCAGGGTTGAACTTGAGACTGCGGGCGAAGGAGTTCAGGCCCTCGGTAGTGTCGCGGGTGAAGGCGATGGAGGAGGGGTCGGCGTTGATGTAGCGGCCGACCAGTTCACGGGTCTCCTCAACGGCTGACTGCCATTGGGGCTTGGGATGGGCGGAGTAGAGGCCCTCAGAAGAAAACTTGGTGATGGCGCCGTGGATGATGAGGTTTGACGGGGGCTGGTAGGAAGCGTTGAGGTATGTGATCTTGTCGTCTGCTACCAAGGGCACGAGGGACCGAAAGGTAGAGAAGTCGGCCTCTGTTGAGGGGCTTTGGAGGGGCTTGACCAACACCAGACCATCATCGGTGTGGTTGTCAACTGCACTCGGAGACATTTTGAGGAAAACAAAAGAGATATGAAGGGGTTTCTTTGAGATGTTTGGATATCTGGTGTCTTCTGCTCAGATGGTCTCTACCCACAGCTTCAAAGCCGGCTTCGTCTCTCCTTTATTAATTTCGTGTCCTCCTATATCGGCGCAACTACACGCACTACTTCGGAAACCATGAAGCATCATCATGCAGATACCCCGCGCGTAATGTTTCGCCGTTCTGGATCACGCAGGCAATGGAGGCTCAAGTCCGTTGTTGATGATGTCGCATCACCCTGGACGCGCGGAAGTCAGAAGTGGGTCGTACGGCAAAGTGTCTGGGCTGATAGACGCTGATTTAGGCACTTTTATCTAAGAGAAATGACTTGATACGTGCAAGATTAACATACTAGCTTTGGGTATTTCCCGGCTGTCACTGCATTCAACTAAATTCATCTGATGTTGTGACAGGGATATCCAGATCAACTGCGATACTGGAGACGGACTTCGACCTCCATTTGCGGGTCCGGGGTTGATAAGAAGTCGCTGCCCCGCATGTTGGCGCGCAGCTCGTCCCATCATGGCTGAGTCTTAGTCTCGTGGCCTATCTACACGGTGGAGACCGAGACTTCCCCGGATTTTGTCTCCGACGCGTTGGACCATTGATCACATCCTAGTCCTCGATGACTTTGGAGCTCAGAACGAGATAAGCCATATAGTATGAAAGTTCACATCAACTCGACTCTGACTGGGTTGTGTATAAGAACCACTGCCAGGACATGATCGCATCCAAGTTTTCAGAAATTGTCTTCTCCGTGCCACGTTCCCCGTTTGTTTTCTTTTTGCCATCTTCACCATGAGCTCAGAAAACGTCGCCAAGTTTGGCAAGAGCGTCAATGATGCTGAGCAAGACCCGTCGAACCTGGAGACGTCAATGTCCAATGCGGAAGGCTCTTCTGCGGAGACGGGCCAACTAAAAAGGGAGTTCAAAGAGCGGCATGTCTCCATGATCGCGGTCGCTGGCGCCATCGGTACCGGCCTCATCATTGGGTCGGGAACTGGTCTCGTCAGGGGCGGGCCCGCAAGTCTACTGATTGCGTATACCATCATTGGGGCCGTGGTCTTCTTCATCATGACGGCCGTTGGCGAGATGGCCACTATGTTGCCATCTGACAAGGGATTTGCTGGATACGCTACCCGGTTTGTTGACCCGGCTCTTGGGTAGGTCATCTCTTGCTATAGTATCTATATGCGTTATGAACTGACTTTGATGCGTGTTAAGGTATGCAACGGGATGGAACTACTTTTTGAAATACGCCATCGTTCTACCAAACAACCTCACAGCGGCTGGCATCATTATTCAATACTGGCGACCTGATCTCAACGTTGCAATCTTCGTGACAACTTTCACTGTTGCTATTATTGCGGTCAATGTAGGTGTTTGCTATCCATTGTTCCTCTATAGAGCCATATTGACTTGGTCCGCAGGTCCTCCATGTCTCCTTCTTTGGCGAAGCGGAATTCTGGATGTCAACAGTCAAATTACTCGTCATCATCATGCTCGTCCTCACCTGCTTCATCATCTCCATGGGCGGCCAACCTTCCGGCGAAGTAATCGGCTTCAAATACTGGCACAACCCGGGCGCCTTTGGATCCTACCTCGTCGAAGGTCCCACAGGTCGCTTCCTCGGCTTCTGGGCGGCCATGGTCCAAGCCTGTTTCGCATACACGGGAACGGAAGTAGTCGGCGTCGCATTCGGCGAGGCTCCGAACCCACGAAAGACCATCCGCAAAGCCGTTCGGCAAACACTCTGGCGCATCGTCTTTTTCTACATCATCGGCGCCCTGGTGCTGGGCATGTCGGTCCCTTATACTAACGACCTGCTCATCGGCGGCACGAAGAAGAGCACCGGCGCGGCTGCGAGTCCTTTCGTAATCGCGGTGCAGCTCGCCAACATCCCCGTCTTTCCTCACGTCGTCAACGGGTGTCTGCTGATCTTCGTCATCAGCGCGGCCAACTCGGATATCTACATCGGATCCCGCACCCTGTACGGACTTGCTCGCGACGGCCAGGCCCCTAGGATCTTCACAAAGACGACAGGAGCCGGAGTTCCCATCATCGGTGTCGCGGCCACGAGTATCTTCGCCGCGCTCGCGTACATGAACGCGGCCAAGAGATCCTCCCAGGTATTCGGATATCTCGTCAGCTTGGTGACTGTCTTCGGCACTTTGAACTGGGTCAGTGTTCTTGTCAGCTACATCCAGTTTACGAGGGGCATGCAGGCCCAGGGCATTCCCAGGAGTATCATGCCTTACCGAGGACCGCTCCAGCCTTACGGTTCTTATGCTGCTCTCCTCATAACGGTCCTCGTTGTCTTCTTCAATGGTAAGTGAGGTCCCTAGACCTGTCGAATGGGTGTTAAACTGACGCGAATCTGCCAGGATACAACGCCTTCATTCCGAAGTTTACTGTGTCCACCTTTATGACCTCTTACATCGGAATCGCCATCTACGTTGTCAACGTCATCAGCTACAAGCTGTACGCGAAAACCAAGAAGGTCAGCCTCGGCACAATGGACCTACAGACCAACAGGCTTGAAGACGATGGGGCCAAGTATCCGAGCTCATTGGAAAAGGCCGCTTCGTGGGTGATGCAGATCACAAAGCGGTAGCGAAATATCTAAGGAACTTTACATGTAAATATTGTGGTATTAAGAGACTTTTCTGTCGATTACATCAAGAATCATCGCATCGAGTGGTATCATGAATGCACGCTCTCCCTAACCAAAAATGACGGTTCAAAACCAAGATCGAGGCATTTGAGTGTTCATCACATGAACATCTCTCTCGGGCCAAGGGTCGTGTTGGTGCCCCCGATTTCTTGCTTGCGTCCATCCTTCAGTCCTCGGACCTGACTTGAACTTTTCATCGGCTCTGAGTCTAGGCAACCGTCTTCTCGCCCTTCACGGCAACACCCTCAGACGGGATATCGCTGTCGTGGGCGTTTTCAACATTCTCGCCCTTCTTGAGGCCGAGCTGGCGCGTGTCGTAGCCGTTCGCCTCCAAGTAGGCGCGGAAGCGAGCGTCCTCGAGGGCGATGGTGTCTTGGCCGATGTGGGGCAAGCAGAAGAGGGCGAGGGCAGCAGACAGGACGCAGAGAGACGAAGAGACCCAGAAGGGGTACTGCGCAGTTGCGACTGCGTTGTCGCCGGCAGCGGCTTGGATGTAGGGGAAGACTGCCGTTTGAGTCAGTACACACATCTGAGACGATGCTGGCGGAAGATATCACTCACCCCAGGTGCCCACGAACGCGCCGATCTTGCCAATAGCAGCGGCGATACCGTAGTACTTGCCTGTTCAGTTGTCAGTATGTCTTGATCAAGCATTGACGCTGCCTTTGCTCGATGTTTACTTACCGCGAATGCCAGTTGCACAGGTCTTTGCCGCCAAGAGGCCAATGTTGTTGCCGGGGCCGAACTCTCCAAGAGCGAGGAACACGCCGTAGACGACGACGAAGCCGCCGACCATGCCGGGCTGGGACAGGTTGAAGTAGTCACCAGCCATGATGAAACCCACGATGGCCTGGAGGAAAACGCCCAAAGCGAGGGCGTATCGGGGGCCGAGCCAGTCTGAGGCCGGGGCACCGAGCATGGTGCCAGGGATGTAGAACAGGTTGATCACAGTGTTCCAGCCGAAGATGGTCGTGAGCGGGGCCGTGTCGCCGTAGATGTTGCTCAGGATGGTGGAAGAGTAGATGCCGAAAGAGTAGGCAGAGAACTATATTGCTGTCAGCTCGAGACTACCTTTTCATGCTCTAATCAGTGCACTCACATCGTAGATGAACCAGATCAAGCTAACAACAAACAGGCGCCAGCCGTAGAAGCGGAGGGAGAGAAGGTACGGTGTCTTGGCGTGGCGCATCGAGTTCTTCTGGAACTCCTCGTTCTCCTTGACGAAGATGCGGAGGACGAACAGGAAGATGGGAAACACCACACCGATGCCCAAGCTCGTGCGCCAGATGGTGCTGTAGTGGCCGTTGTGGCATGCGGCCGCGACGACGTACGGGACGAATGCGCCGATGACGAAGCCCCAGTCGATCATCGAGTTCGTGAAGAGGATGAAGAACATGTTGCGCTTGCCGGACTTGAGCTCTCCAGTCGACTCAGCAGCGCCGACACTGCCAGCCGGGTACTCGCCTCCAATACCGATTCCGACCTGCCGAGCGCATGTTAGACCGGATTTGTGAAAGTCGCCGTGGGTCGCAATCGCGATGCGCAAGAACTTACGAAGAATCGCCACGCTGCCAGGATGTTGAACATGCCAATGTCGTCACCCTTGTAGTAGGAGCCGGCAGCGAGCGCAGTGAAGACAACGAGGATGATGGTAGACACGAGCAGCGAGTTCGTGCGCGACCAGTGGTCAGCTAGCCAGCCGAACGCGAGCTGTCCGACGACCGTACCGGCGAAAGCAATGTCGCCGACGTACTTCTTCGCGTTCGAGTTCTTGTACAGGTCGCCATACTGAAGCGCGAGAATCGTCGTCACGGAGCCAATGACCTGTCGCATCCAAACACTGTCAATTACGTTGTTCCAATCACTCACGAACTGTGCGCGACACATATGCGACGGGGTGAGTGCTCACGTTGTTAATGTAGCCGTCGGAAAATAGACCAGCGCCGCATGCGATGACGGGGACGATCGCCTCGCGGAATGGCTTGCGCGGGGTGGTGTCCTGGTCGACAACCTCCTGCGCCCTGAGCTCAGACTCAGAAGGCTCCTTTTTCAGGAACCCCAGCATTGTGTCGACTGGACGAATCTCGTCGCGATTGGCGTTTCGAGGACGGTCGGCAGTGAAGCAGGTCTCTAGTCGTCGCTGGCGAGATCACCGGCGATCAAGACAAGACAAGCAGCAGTTTGGGGCAGAGACAGGATGACGAGGTCGCCGGGGGCGAGTCAAAAGAAGAGGGAGAGGCGCCAAACACGAAGCGGGACTCCTAAATACCTTATATATCGGACGATCACAAGCCCATTGGAAGAAAACACAGCCAAAAAGTTCGATCTGCGCAGCTGTCGGGTGCGACGCTACAGCCAACGTGCATGCTGCATGCCTCCCCCCACCAACGAGGTATCCTTCACCATCCAAAAGAGCTCCATCCCGAAAAGCGAAGGGTGTTTCCCCCGACGAGACGGGGCCGCTCGCGGCCGGCGGCCCTATGAGAAGCGGGAAAGCCGCGCGTGGCCCTTGTTCCCCCGCTGCAACATTATCGATGGGGTCACCGAACGGGTGGCTTACACCGATACCACGGGGCCTTACGAGTGGTTCGCTTTGCGAAATGGGGACTCCACAGCTGGGTTCTGTTCGAGTCGTGTTGGTGCTTCTGCGATCCAGGTCCCAGGCTGGGGATCGGACGAAGGCGACAAGCCCCTCTCTAGTCCACATCACGTACGCGGCGTCGAGAGATAGAGGACGATGATGATCGACGTTTGTATAAAGACCGGCGAGGAAGTCGATCATCTCGGACTTCTTTTCCTCACCAGCCGCAACCACCGCAGCAACATTCGCTTCAACAACAGCAAAGACACCAACACAATCGTTTTCGACATTCGTTCATTGTCCTGATACCAACAGTTCTTCCTGACACACCATGGTCCGCATCACCGCCCTCTCGGCCGCTGGCCTTGCCATCGCCGGCCTCGTCTCCGCCCACCCCGGCGAGAAGCACGACCACCACAAGATGAAGCGCGACATCGCCCTCCGTGACGGTGTTGCCAACATCGGCCAGCGCTCCCTGGCTTCTTGCTCCAACTCCGCTGGTGCCCAGAAGCGCCAGGCCCGCGCCGTTGAGCGCCGCGCCCAGAAGGTCAAGGAGATCCGCGCCAAGAAGGGCCTCACTACCCGTAAGCCGCCTCTTCTGCCCCCAGTCTCACCGAGCTTGAAAGCTAACATCACCAAAAGCCTCCAAGAAGTACCGCCGCGACCTCGACCAGCTCAACGCCTGGGAGGCCATCAACCACAACATGACCGGCCAGTCCACCAACGGCATCTTCTCCTCCATCGAGGACGTCTTCAGCGCCAACACCTCCTGCGTCCTCTCCCCTGAGATCACCGGCGGCCCCTACTACGTTGTCGGCGAGTACATGCGCTCCAACGTCATCGAGTCCGAGTTCTGCGACGGTGTCCCCGTCTTCCTCGAGGTCCAGTACGTCGACGTCAACACCTGCGACCCCGTCCCCCAGGTTGCCGTCGACATCTGGAACTGCAACGCCACCGGTGTCTACTCCGGCGTCGAGTCCGGCCAGGCCGGCCTGAACACCACCTTCCTCCGTGGTATCCAGCTCTCCGACCACGACGGTGTCGTCCAGTTCGAGACCATCTTCCCCGGCCACTACGAGGGCCGTGCCGTCCACACCCACTTGCTGTCGCACACCAACGCGACTCTGATGCCCAACGGCACCATCTCCGTCTGGGATGCTCCCGTCGCCCACATCGGCCAGCTCTTCTGGCCCGAGTCTCTGCGCGAGACTATTGAGGAGCTTGCTCCCTACAACACCAACACCGTCGAGGTTACCACCAACGCCGAGGACATGTGGTCCATCCTCCAGGCCGACGAGTCCTACGATCCCTTCCCCCAGTTCGTCTACCTCGGTGAGGACGTTTCTGATGGTCTCTTCGCCTGGATCCAGATTGGCATCAACGCCTCTGCCGACTACCAGACCGATGACTACTACGGCGTCGCTGCCTACCTCGGCGAGGACGGTGGCCACTCTACCGGCTACACTGTCGGCGGTGGCGGTGGTGGCGGCGGCAACGGAACCGGCAACGGTACCATGTCCGGCGCTCCCCCCTCCGGCACCGGTGCTCCCCCTTCTTAAAGTGTGATTTTTTAGGGCGCGGGCCTGATGCACGGATCGGCTAGCCGTGTCAACTTTTCCTTTTTGTATGATATTAGAGATACCTATAGACAGCCATTGAACATACAAGCCGCGGTGGAAGCGCACATTCTTATCCTTCAATCCCTTTTCCCTCATTCGTTCTTACCTAGTGATGTGTGCGCCCCTTTGATACCTGTGATAGCATGCCCGGTCCCGGGACCCATACTTACCGGGTTGTGGGGTCCGCTAACCGAGCAGGCGCCGATGCCGCGCGGCCGCTGTCCTAGCGGGACTGTCCGGAGGTAGAACCTTGCCGAAAGGAATCTTCGGAGATCTTCTACATTTCAATCACCCGTGTCCTGATCGGAAAGCTTGAGAAGCTGAATGATTAAGCCGCACAAGGAAGCCACCCGTCGGCAGACAACCCTGGCAGTAAAGATGTCGACAGGTGAGATGATGTTTGAAAAAGGAACGATGATATCAACTTGAGAATCCGCGACGAGATCAATGCGCAACTCAGAAAAGGTCTCGGAAATCGGTTGCAATCGGGCGATCCAATTCCATTACATAATTGCGAGAGAGCCAAGTTAATGACTACTTCCACACACCTTGTCTGCGTCGGGAGCCTCCCGATGTCACCGCATAATTTAAAGTAGAAAGAGAGTTGCAGTCTTGCAGAGCCGAGAGCCAAAGATGCGATGGATCCATCACAATTGACTTTCATCAGCGTCAACAAGAATCCCCCATTCGCCCGCTGCTCCAGAAAATCAGGCCCATGACTTCACCCCGGTCAACAACACGTGCCACTGCCAAGACGGACGACTCCAAAAGTGGAAGCTCCATTTCGCTCGTCCTACAGCCGTCCACCAATTGTGTCTTCCGTTTCCTCCACGCGTTTCACCTCACTTTCTGGTGCCACCATCACTTTTCTACCACTGACGCGCCCTTTTTCTCACTTTGGCGCTGCAGAACGAGTGCTTCGGACGAGAAGAATTCGGTATCCGTCATGGTTTAGGCTTTATTGGCGTGCATGGTAGGAAGCTGAACCTGCCACTGTACCTGTCTGCTGCTGCGATCCCGGAGCTGTGGCGTGGGGCGTTGCTACCGTTGGATCCCTCCAGCCGCGGGCCGCTGCGCTGCGCTTGAGCATGAGGCGACATGATAAATGGACTGCTCCTCCTCTCCCTCTGGCGGGCTCTGTGCTTGCCGGTTCTCCCATGCCAAGTCGCGTTGCTTCGACTTGACTCCATCGCCATGGCGCTAAAGTATCTTTCCGTGGCCACGGCCATTGTCGCCTTTGCGGCGCAGCCCTGGCTGGCAACGGCCGTCGACCTTGAGCTCAACGTCACAGCTCTGACTGGTGGCGAGCTCGAGGCGGACTGGACCAATGTCTACTACTCCAAGTCTAATCCGCTGCTGCTCGGAAACGACGGCGGTGCGGCCACTGGCGGCTTCCATGCCTGGGATCTGAACAGCGACTCGCCTCTGGCGGAGGTAAAGACTCTTGTCACTGGCCGAACGAAGCTCGTCACTACAGTCTACAACGTCACTGACAACAAGGACCTCGCGATCACGATAGCGATGCCTGATTCCGTCATCCGCGTCTTTGAGGCGCCCTCATTCACCGAGATTGAATCCGCCCAAACCACTCTTCTTGGTGATTGGTCTGCGCTGTGCTCGTGGCGAAGCAAGAGTCTGAACGACTACATTTTCCTGTTTGGAAAGGGCAAGGCCGTCGAGTATCTCGTGAGAAAGGGAAAGACTGACGTTGAGCTCGTCGAGGTTAGCTTGCCAACGACTCCGATTTTCGCATCTCTTGCTAAGCCTCCCAGATCCGAAACATCACAATGCCCACCGAGTTCTCCGGCTGCGCCGTGTCCCATTCGCAGTCCAAGATGATTCTTTCCGCCGACGACGACAAGGACGTTTATGTGTTCGACCTCGCCGAGTCGACCACCAATCCCGAAGTCACCAAGATTGGCGAAGCGGAAGAAGACGTCACCGGCGTCGCTGTCTACACATCTTCTGCCTCTAACTCTACCGGCCAGGAATACCTCTTTGTCACCCAGGAGAATGCAGTAGCCGTCTACGAGTACCCATTCAAACTCCTTGGAACCATCAAGTTGACCGGTTTGGAGGACATTGAGGTCCAGGGCCTCAGCATTTACCAGGGCGCGACCTCCAAGTACCCCAGCGGTGCCCTCGCCTTCGCCATCGAGGCCGACGACGTCGCTGGATTTGGTCTGATGTCTCTGGACGGGGCCCTCAGTGAGCTTGGAATCTCGGTAAACAAGGAGTACGACCCACGCACTCAGGTGGGATGCCGGACTCGCTCCAAGATTTGTGACGCGTGCTCCGGTAACGGCTACTGCGAGGAGAACGCCCTTGGCTGCGCGTGCTTTGCTGGATTCACTGGCGACAAGTGCGACGCCTTCCAATGCACAGACAACTGCTCTGGACGCGGCGAATGCGTTGGTCCTAACCAGTGCAAATGCCAGAACGGCTGGGGCGGGCTTCACTGCTCTTTCCTCCTGGTACAGCCCTCGTACGAAACGGACCAGAATGGTGCTGATGGAGATGACCCTGCCATATGGATCTCTCCTGAGGGAGCTGGCAAGTCCCGCATCATCACCACGACCAAATCAACTCAGGGCGCGGGACTGGGCGTCTTTGACCTGACCGGCAAGCTGCTGCAGACAATCTACGCTGCCGAGCCCAATAATGTAGACATGATCTACAATTTCCAAGCCGGCAACCGCACTGTTGATCTCGCGTTCGCCGCTTGCCGTGACGACGATACCCTCTGGTAAGTTGTTCTTCCACCCTTGATCATGTGCCACCAACTCACATCCGCGTCAGCCTCTTCGAAATGACATCGAACGGCACTCTCAAGAACATCGCTGGTGGCGTCCAACCCGTCGTCGAAGACTATAAAGTCTACGGCTCATGCGTCTACCGCTCCCCCAAGACCGGAAAGTAGTACCTCTTCGTCAACGAGAAGTCCGCCCGCTACCTCCAGTACGAGCTGACCTCCACCCCCAACGGCACGCTGCAGACCGCTCTCGTCCGCGACTTCCAGGGCGGCTCGGGAGGCCAAGTCGAAGGCTGCGTCACAGACGAGGAGAACGGCTGGATCTTCCTCGGCGAAGAGCCTTCTGCCCTCTGGCGGTACGACGCCGAGCCCGACTCCACGGAGCCCGGACTGCGCATTGCGTACGTAGGCGACGGACACACCTACGCTGACGTCGAGGGCGTCACGCTCGTCTACGGCGTTACGAAAGACCAGGGCTATGTCCTGGTTTCTAACCAGGGCGTGAGCTCGTACAACGTCTACCGCCGCGCTGCTCCCCACGAATACGTCACAACTTTCACGATCACGAAGTCCGCCGACGGACAGGTTGACGCGGTTTCCAACACTGATGGCATCACTGCCGTCGGCACCCACCTGAACAAAGATTTCCCTCACGGCCTCGTCGTCGTGCATGACGACGCGAACCAGTTCCCCAACGGGAGCACGAGCACTGAAGCCAGCTTCAAGTTGGTCAGTTTGGAGAAGATTTTGGGGGCTGAGGCGCTCAAATCGCTCAATCTTTTGGATGATGTCGATGCCAACTGGGACCCGAGGAAGATGATTAAGCAATGAGACCATGACATAGTTGAGCTTACATACTAGATCTAATGACAACATGCCTCATCAAGGCCAGAAAAAGCAGTCAACATATTAGGCAGCTCATACACAATAATTTTATTGCCAAAAGTTTAGCGCGTCAAGGAACGATCGCTTCTGCCGGGTTTCCTCGGGAGGATAGACGACGATCCGATCGAGATCAGCTCCTTTATAGTCGAAGCCGTTATAAAGACCGCCAACCGTAATCGTGTTCTTGCCCCTCTGCAGAGGAAGCAACAGAGGGGTTGACAGAATGATGCCTTTGTGGGTATCCTTCTGATACAACGTGTGCACGGAGCTGTTGTCCCCATTAACCACGACACTACTGATGCGGCGGAGCTGCCATGTCCCATTAATGCGATCCGGTTGACCGAATGGCTGGTCACCGAAGCCCATATCATCGATATCTGCATGCATTAGCGATGACTATCTTGTGATTACATGGGGGGCCTACTTTGGTGATAGAAAGACACCCATTGATCTCGGCCTTGTCCCTCGACTTCGAAGGTGATGGTGCTGTCGTTGCCATATATACCAGTGGCTATGACATTATGGCTACCAAATGTCTGCGTGTCATCCGTCAGAGAAGCTCTCCGGCGTCTCTAGCATCAGTCAACTCACAGCTTCTTGCAGATGTGCAGATCCCGTGGTTTTTGCGTATTTGGAAGTGTACGTCTTTCCACGAACTGGTTTCCAAATACCGGTCTTCCTGCATTGAATCGTCAGCTAAGTTTAGAATTACGCCGCGATTTTCTTCGACTCACACATCAAGGTCGTAGACGTCATGCCATACAACCTTGAGACTTCCTGATTTCTCGTCGATTTCGATTGGAAGCCACACGTTGCGGCTTTCCCAAAGCGACAGCATGCCCCATTGATCAGCCATGTACAAATATGTCGTTGCTTTCGATCCCTTGATTCTCCACGAGAACCCAGATTGGGTGCTGAACGTCCGGGTGTACGCCGGTGCTACGAAGAACGGCTGGGACCAGGGTCCGTCGAGCTTGTCGGCGCGCATTGCCACCACATCTTACTTCTTCGTCAGTTCTTTCGAGCCTCTCTGGCCGAATTTGAAGTTTAGAGTATGTGCTGGGGTTCACTCACTGTTGGGACGATACCCCGTCTTGTGACTCATCAGTGCAAAGTAACTCTTCTCAGTCTGCAGGATGGTCGGCGCCTCAAAGTCATACTTGTCAAACCGAAAGGTGACTTCTTCGACATCTGTCAGGTTCCTGTTGAACTTGCTAACATACACATCACGTCCTTCGGGGCGGTCGCCGTTCGAATAAAGAGCATACGACTCTCCCTTCTTGTAGTCCGTGAACGCCCCAAAGTCTTGCGACCAGTTGCCCAGGGGCGAGATCGCTTTCTGGAAGGTGTACGGTCCGGCGATACTATCGGATGTAGCGAGCCCTTGAAGCAGTAGGCTGTACTTGGAGTCGTCGACATGCCACCACATCTGCATGTGTCAGCTTGTCAGTGGGTCTGTTAAGCTGAACGTTGGCTCTTTCAAGGGCTAGTTTCTTCTCTTACGTGATACTGGCCAGTCTCTTTGCTGTATATGACCTTTGGGCGTTGAATTCGGTTGTGCGAGGAGACGTAGGGATGATCATCCACAGGTGCTATGCGAAATATTAGCATTTGGTTGTAATTTCCAATAGGAGAGAGGTGCAATATTTACCAAGCGCGAGGCCATGCGAAGTCCACGTCGCCAAGTCGTCAGAGCTGTACACGGAAACACCACCGCCCTCGACTTGCCCTTCGATTTTGTACTCTCCAAACCAGTAGAACCTGCCAGTCTCTTCGTCGACAGCAAGGCCGCCGGCGTGAGCGTTGAAGATGTTTCCATCTGTGTCATGCCATCGGGCTCCCGGAACGATCCACTTCGCTGTCACCGCTGTGGCGAGCCAGAGAATGTGCAAGAAACGTTGGAGGAACATGGTGACGTTTTGTCAAGAGGCAGGGTAGTGTGATGATGATTGAAGCTTAATATGGAGGGATAATCGCCAGTGCCCACAACCGGCTTGATGCATCGAGACCCAGTCGGCTTATGCTTGAGTATCGTCGGGATTACATTTTGTTTTATGATGTGCATCTTCATCCGGGATCAGTGATTATTTTCCGATGCCATGTTTAGCCTCTTCTCGGTGTTCAACATTGATCTTTGACCGAAGTTCGGCGCAAAGGAAGGAGATCTTTTACGCCAAGCGACTCGGTCATCATGATGATCCTCAATCAATCTTGGCATCGATTTGCTCGGTTTCGGGTTGGTTGGTCGATTTTCTTCGTAATTATCAATACTTTTGACGGCGCTAGCCATTGTGGACAGACTTGCATACGCCAAGACAAGATGCCATCTTCAGAACTTGCCTAAACATGCCTATGGTAGAAAGTTCTAAACCCTGCTCCCCCGCATAACCCCACGACTGTACCTACAAGTCCTTCCGTGGGGGTGAGATTTCGCGGGGAAACTTGATCAATCCTGGCTGAGAGAAAACAGGACTCGGTGCAAAGTTGGACGAGGAAACTCTTTTTAGTACTTGATCGCTGTTTCTTGATCCAATCTCCGATGCATTGTCTAGTCCGGACACTCTAGGTTGAAATTATTCCGCGAACCATCTTACATCTGTCGACGGATTAATGTCCGTCAACTCTCTACAGAATGATGACAATCTCCATGTTTTAGTGACGCAAAACCACGCATGTCCGTATCTTAGTCGGAATCGTGCTTCCATTTGAGAATCCAGATACCTTGCCGTACCACTTAGCCAAGCCTTAAAGGTTGATCAAAGCTGGCTGTGTCAAGCTCCATTTGGGACAGGCCAGAGATCGAATTTGATTGCTTCTCCTTTTGACCGAGTCGCTCTTTGATAACCCGATGAGGTTGTTTTGTAGTCCTTCGTAGCTTTATGAATGCGGATTAAGTGCATCTATGATGGCTAAGCATTCTTATTGCCATACTGCGTTATATGATTCGTGGGTCTTTTTTGGTTTACATGCCCTACTGAGGCTTTGAACGTAGGTAGCGTTGCAGTACACGGATGAAGGGGAGTGATTATCTTGCACTGGCTTTAGTGAAAGCGCATGAGCGCGAGACTAGATGCTGATAGTCCAGTCTTACTGACTTGACGTATTTGGGCAGGAATGCAGGACATCTATAAGTCGATAGTCATGTCCACGGATGCAAAAGAAGTTTGCCATCGTAACTAAAATCAACTCGCCTCATATTCAGCCCATCTCATCATGCTCTTTCACAGACTTGTTGGAATCGCAGCAGTTGCATCTGGCTTAGCCAATGCTCTTACGGACCTGGGTCCAGTCAAAGGTCTCAACCGACGACTGGCAAAGTCCACACAATGTGTGGTACCCGCCAACGGTGACGGATCTGATGACACGCCCGCCATCTTGGCCGCATTCGATAAGTGCAAGACTGACGGACACATTGTCTTTGAGAACGTCACGTACCACATTGGTCAGGTCATGAAGACTACTGATCTCAACAACGTCAAGATTGATATCAAAGGGACCCTCTTGGTAAGTGATGTGATATCAGCGCCGCGTTCTATCATCTGTGTACCTCGTGTGATTGACTCGGGATTCAGTGGAGCAAGAACACGACGTATTGGCTAGAGAATTCTCTCCCCATCGGTTACCAAAACCAGACGACAGCCTGGGTTCTGGGTGGAAAGCATCTCGACGTCAACGGCTTTGGCTATGGCACATTTGATGGTAACGGCCAGACTTGGTATGACTTGGTCAAGGGAGAGTCGAACTATCCAAGTGAGTGATCCTCGGTGAGGTGTTGCCCACAAAGCAGTCATCTAACCCAAAGTAGACCGACCTCATGCTCTCTTGCTTGACGTAGCAGAAGATTCCGTCTTCGAGGGTCTTCGGTTTGTCCAAGCTCAAATGTGGTATGTCGCAAACATTTCTCGTCCGCTAAGTTTATTCTCCCATCCATCAGTGATCCAATTCTGGGCGATCTCTCGGTGTAGGACGGTCACAATCACGCGGTCCGCACGCGTTCTCCTTCAAGATATTTATGTCAACAACACAAGTTCCAACAGGAACCCTGCCCGCAATACCGACGGTGCTAATACTATGTTCTCGGACAACATCCACTTCCGTCGCTGGACAGTCAAGAATGGCGATGACTGCATTGCGACCAAGGCCAACTCGACAAACATTCTGATAGAAGACGTTGAATTCCACGATGGCCAGGGCGTGGCAATTGGCAGCATTGGGCAGTATGCGGGCCAGTTTGAGACCATCGAGAATGTCACGGTGAGAAACGTCTTGGCCCATGGATCTCGCTATGCTGGTCGCGTCAAGACGTGAACTGGTGAGCAGCTTGGATATCCACCAAATGGCGGGGGTGCTGGTTTAGGATGTAAGTCGTGCCTTCAGACCATATCGGATTGGGATCGCGCTGACTCCAACTCAGATGCTAAGAATCTCAGTAAGTTAATGCAAAACAAAGGCCATCGAACTTCGCCTTCGTTCATGAAGTCTGTTACCAAGAGTGTGAAGCTAATCTCTTACCCTTTTAGGCTGGGAGAATGTGACCATCTACGACGCGGAACAGGCTCCCATCTACGTAATGCAATGCATCACCTACAACGGGCAACAGGGAAATTGCAGCTCATCTTTGTTTGAAATCTCCAACATTAGCTTCACCAACTTCCGTGGCACACTCCAGGGAAGCCGCGTCGCCTACCTTCAATGCAGTCGGGCTCATGGTGGATGTGACGATGTCCGAATCGAGAACATGAACTTCACCAACATCAGTGTTGACCCACCGGCTCCCGCGACAGGATACAGGTGCAGCAACATCAACGATCCGGAAGGGTTTGAGTGCTAAGCTCTTGTGTGGAAGAATGACTATGCGCCTGCAAATGAAATGGAAAGGGGAGTCATGAAGAGGGTTGCTCAGTTGGTCTAATATCAACGTCTACATGTACACACATCAGGAATAGTGCTACTAGTCTTGTTGTGGCTCGTACTCAGCGTCGACATCAACCCAATCAAGATTGATGTTGATCTCATCTCCATCCACGCTATCTTTGCCGCTTCTCTTGAGCTCCTCCCACATGGCCTGTTGAAGGTGCTTTTCGAATCTGAGTTCGCCAAGGACGGATAGATCCAACAGCCGCCCACACGATATCATGGCCATGAAACCTTTTTTAGCCTGTGCGGCCACGATCGGGTCATGATGGCGGCCAATCTCTTGGAACCGACGCCGCCAGTAGAGCCATCTCGACTGAGAAAATCTAACCTCGTGTATGCCCGCTTTCTGGGCCGAGGCTGGGCGATCCTCCTCCGGAGAATGTGTTCCCTGCAATCTCATCAACCGCAAAGAGAACAGCTTGAAGGCACAATTTTGCACCATAATGGCGGCAGAAGGAAGGTAGACCAATCCATCCATATCTTCTTCAGTTTCAAGAGCGTTCCGCATGACCCATGTGGCAGTTCGCTCAATCTCGTCGCTCACTCCAATCGCAAAGCACTTTGCTGAGAACATCGCCAGATTGCACATTTTGGCAACATTTCTCTCCGTCGAAAGGTGTTCCCAAGATGATTGCAATTCTTTCACAAAGCCATACCCCGCCCAAGATCCATCAGCAACCTCATTTGGGTGAAGCTGTCTGTATAGAGAGTCGTACTCTTTGGTCCATAGCAGCAGGGAGACAAGGCTGTCCTGGAAGGAGTCTTCCGGTTGAAGATTCTGAGCAGTGATACAGAACATGTGCCAGAGACAGTTCAGTCCTTCTTCATACTCGGAAGCTTGGCGCGCGGCATCCTTGATGAACTTGAGGGCAAAGCTCTGGATGGAGACCAGCTGGTCGATTTTGTCCGTTTCTGTTGCCAGATTCTGTGCCTCGAAGGACTGAGTGACTTGATGCCTGAAGTCGGCAGCACGAGCCTTTTCAGATGGGGAAGTCGAAGCCGACATAGTACGACACTACTGACCGACTAATGTGGGTATGAGCTGAATGACGACCCCGAAGGATTGAAGAGGTCTTAAGTGAGTTGTAGATTCATCGCAGAAGCAAGTCAGGCTTTTATAAGATTTCTTCATGGCAGAGCCTCAGAAGGTTCAGGTGATGGTGAGACGTAAGCCGACTGCACTATGAGTGGCCATCGGTCACCTGATCTAGGCAGCTACTCCAGGCAGCTATTTCGGGGTACGTACCTGATATTGGAGAGATGTTCAAGTATACGCGGCGATTTTGTTTTCATGTTTTCATGTTTGATTGTGGCTTTCTGTAATTATCATCATTGGGTTTGAGTATTTCAAAATGAACTGAGGGCATCATGGGGTCCATCCCTGGGACTGACGCGCGGAGGCGTTGACTGTTTTGGCCAATCAGCAACGAAAACCGCATCCACTAAATTCCAATTTAGGCAGCGCATGCACGCATATTGTCATCCTCTAGCCGCCTCTAAGGCAGTGTGATATGACGGCCTGATTGTAGCTGGCTCATGAGGGCGTTGCAATTTATACAGGCGATGAAGCTTCTTCATCGCTCCTTGGTTCATCGAAACACAGGGCATCAACTTCGTTCGTGGTATTTCATGATCAGTTGAGCTGACGTTCGGCTAGCTTGCATAAAGTAGTCTTTACTTTGTGAAGTTTTGATGTATGTAACCTAGTTTATATGTACATCGAAAGGGATTCTATCCAGTTATCGCTCCCATGTTCCAACCCTTGGGTATGTCTATGTGATGAAAGCAGAGATCTATAAAACTTGAACAAAACGAGAAATCTTGTCATGGGATCAAAGAAGATCGTCTAGGCCGAAGCCTTGATGATGTCCGAAGCCTTCTCGGCAATGGCATAGAGAGTGGACACAAGGTGACCACAAACCTGGAAAGGAAGGACACCGGCATCGACGACGCGGACGTTGCTGGTGCCGTAGACCTTGAGGTTGGCATCGACAACACCGCCCAGCTCCTCGGACATCATGGCAGTGGTACCGACGGGGTGGAAGTTGGAGCGGTCTGTGTTTATGATGGTTAGCACACATGTTCAAATTGTCAGGTAGTTGGGCAAACTTACAGTTCTCAAGGATCCACTTGGACCAAACATCGTCAGAGGCGTCCTCGGCGATGGTGGCCAAACCAGGCTTGGTCTCGCTGGCGAAGTACTGGCTCAGAGGAGCAGTCTTGTACAGCTGGCGGATGAACTTGGCAGTGCCGATCTGCTCGGTCATATCCCAGTCCATCATGAAGTAGTTGGGGTTGATCTTGGCAGTAGAGGAGTTGGCGCCGGTAACGTGGATGTTGCCGCGAGCGAAGGGTAGGAGGGCCCAGTACTCGGTGGAGAAGGAAGAACCAGCAGGGGTGATGAGGATCTCAGCGAGGGGGACCTTGTCGGTGAAGATGAGGTCGTACTGAATATCGAAGAACCTGTCGAGCTGCTCCTTGGTGACGACGCCGTTGGTGTACTCGGAGACCTGGGCGGCCCACTGGGAGAGCTGGGTCTTGATGTTGGCGGCGAGAGAAGCGGTCTGGTTCGCGAAGACGTCGTCGACGTTGGGATAGGCAACGAAGGTGGTGACACCGGTGAAGTTCTTGGAGCTGGTCTGGGCGAGGCCGTTGTTCATCTGGTCCTGGAGGTTCTCGCCGACGGTGGGGAGGTTGACCTTGGTCTGGATGCCGGCGGCCTTCAGAATCTCGGGGTTTCCAACACCAGACTGCTCCAGGAGGAGAGGAGATCTGAGAGAGCCAGCAGAGAGGATGACCTCCTTGTTGGCATAGACGGTGTGGGTAGCACCGCTCTTGTCCTTGACGAGAACTCCGGAGGCGGTAGCCTCAGCTCCCTCAGCCCAGACGAGCTTCTGAGCCTCGGTGTTCAAGAAGACGCGGAAGTTGGTGCGGTTCTGGTAGGGGAAGTAGTACGCGCGGGCAGCATCGTCGCGAACCTGGAGAGCAGTGTCGAGAGTGGCGGGGTAGATGTTCCAGCCGACCATGTCTCCGCCAGCAATGTCCTTCAGGGCAGGGACGCCGACGGCATTGTAGGTCTGGTTCAAGACGTCGACGAACGACTTCTCAACACCGCCGGATTTCCAGCCGACCTTGAGAGGACCAGAGGTACCATGCTGCTCAGGGATGTAGGTGACGCCATCGTCAGCCTGGACAGTGGTGGGGGGCTGGAGAGTCTCGGACTTCTTGTAGTACTTGAGGAGGTTGTTCCAGTTCCAGCCGTCGTTGCCAAGACGCTCCCAGATGTCGATCTGAACATCCTGAGCACGGGTGTAAGCCATGCCATTGATGGTGCTGGTACCGCCGAGAGCTTTGCCGGCACGGAGGGTCTGGGTCTTGTTGCCGCCATACTTCTGAGCAGTAGTCTGGTAGGCGTAGTCGATGTCGGTGCCGAAGGCCAATCCGTAGCCAGAGGGGCTGGTAACGTTGACGTTATCGTAGACAGAGTCACCAGCCTCAATGACAGCGACGGTGACATTCTTCAACTCGGAAAGACGGTTGGCAACGACCAGACCGCTGGTACCACCACCGATAATGACATAGTCGAAGCGCTGAGATGATGCAGCAGGGTAGGCGAGCGCGGTGGCCGCAAGAAGCGGGAGGGAGACAATGGAGCGCAGCATGTTGAAAGTTGAAGTCGGATGCGGTGCGATGCTGAGGTGGGAATAGAAACGACACGTGGTGACGATCCCTTGAGTTTATATCTAGCTCCCGCCTGGCTCAACGGCTGGCTAGCTGGGTCCCATATTCACCGCACGGTAGAATCAACTTATGTCATGCTTAGAAAGTCTTCCAAATTTCCATCCAGGTCGCTGTAGCTGAGTTGATCCGCTCTCTCCACCCACTGGTGGGCATTTTCTGGATCTCGGCGCTCGCGCGTAAATCCGCAGAGCTGTCTAAGTCCAGACTCCCGGAACCAGCCAAACCTCAAGTGTGGTCTTGGTAGATAAACAAGGGGGCCGCTACGCGAACTCCGAGTGACGTATGATGTTCTGTGAAGATATGATGAAATATCCCTATTTTTTCTTCTTTTTCGTGCTGATGCGACTCTGGAATGGCGAAAACGAGCCTCTCGCGAGTCAGCGTTTTTTTTTTCCTTGAACATTCGCCCACATAACGGCAGCGGCGAGAAACAAGAATTTGGGATCCACTGTTGTTTTTCCTTACAAGTGGGTCTTTGAAATGCTTAGCAAAAGATTGCCGACATGATCAGGGCAACCCAACTCCACAACGCCATGCTCGGCTTCTTCGGACGGTCACTAATGCATTATTCAGACTAGATACGCGGATGGTGCCTTATCATATTGTCTCAGTTATACACGTGGGAGGCACTTCTGCCCTGCAGGGACGTTCAAGAGACAACATCGGAGTTCGTCTGAATACGACTCGGCGCCCCTGGCTGTCCTTTTTACGGCGGGCGCTGAGACAGCGCTCACGACCATTAATTTCCATATCAGGAAGGAAGTTATCGTCCAAGCCCTGTTTCCTTTTGGGAAATCCAAGTCAATATCTAGTAGTACTGGCTACTCGAGTAGCTGATGTTCACCAATTTCCAGGTTATCTATCTCGATGGGATCTTAGGAATGACCCTAGATGTAATGATTACTGCGACTGTTATAATTCCGACTGCCTCAATGCAATAAGTGGGCAAATGGCCTAGAGAATACTACCGAAGAAATTCAACGTCTACGTTCCCACGGCTACAAACCACTAGAGTATGGGCCAAAGCATCCGGGTTGGTTTCGACTTTATCTCGGAACCTGACGGCATCGGGGAGGAACGACAACCTAGGACTATCCCCGAAACGCCCCTCAACTTGGCTGACACAATGGGATGAACATTCCAGCCAACAGTTCAGTTCAATACCCATGCAGGAGGTTCAAATACCTTGTCCCCGGTCGTGCAAACGCTCTCGCGCGCGGTTGTCAGCTTCCGCCGCGATAGCGCCGGAAGGGCCACCGGGACGGCAGTGGGGCTATCGGCCCGGCTGAGGGATTTCAGGGATCTCGTAGAATTCTGCACAGGGCCGAGACCAATGCTGGCCACCGTCCTCCCGTTGCATGCGGCTTTAATGTTGAATCCTTAACTTTTGGCGAACCCCGTCTGAGCACATAGTCAATCTCACTGCAACATGGAGCGGCAGACACCAACGACGCGGTAAAGATCATCTCGCATGCTGGATCTTATTGAGCGTGGTATTTCTCGGAGACCGAGCTTATACATGATATTTTGTAAAGAGCTTCGTTGACTTGATGCTCTGAACGTTCCGACTTGTGATAAATGTCGCCATGGGGGTCTCCGAATGCGTGCGGCGATCCGTAGGTTGTCATTTGTTTTTGCAGGGGAGCTGAGTATTGCGCCCCTAGAGGCTAGGTCCCGGTCGATCGGCTGGACAAGTTCCTAGCGTCCCCACAATATAAATGAAGGAAGTTTTCAATCCAGGGACGGAACCTGAAATTGGACAGGGCTGTGTTCCCGGGTTCAGAGAGGTCAGATGCTCAATAGGGGCATATTTATCGCATCTTATCAGATCAAATGACGTAGCTTCCTCGACTTCTCTCAACTGATGAGATTAACGGTGCGTACTGGCAATTGTGAACGCTACGTTCACGAGTTCGATTATCGTCATTGTTACGTGATTTCAACCAAAATAGCACAGTAGCATTCGTGAGTAATGATCGCTCGCAATCACGAATTTTCCGATGAACGTTCATTGCGGTTTCACGCAGTTCGGAACTACAGGGTTATGCGGTTGTTTCTTGTGCAAGTCTGCGCGGGCGGCTTCGATACTCCACGCTAGATGTTTGTACTTTCAATAGCTGACAAGCCAGATATATCTATCTCAACATATGCCCAGTTCATCTTGCAATCCGCGTTCAATTAGTTGAGCTTTAGGAGGGTTCGGAGGCTCACTTGCATAACGATACTCCTTTATCTTCCCGTTGGCTTTCTCGAAAGCCCGGCAGACCTGGTTCTGAGTCAAAATCTCGTCGTATATATGGACTGTCCTGCTGACAGTTCCATCGTCGGTAATGATTCTAACGGCATATTGACTAATACCACGAATTACAGCCAGTGCTATGGGCTATTCCTATCAGCATCCATAACGGTTCTAGTAAAGTCCGAAGGCATACCATAGTCGACTCAGCCGGATGGAAGGCACAGAAATGCAATCTGTATCCACCATCCGGTATTGTTGTACGCATACGGAAGGCAGATCGTGACGATGCGGCCGATCACGTCTGCTTTCTGTTTCCAGTCGACGACGCATCCATAAAACCTGCTGGCTGTAGTTTAAATTACCTGTTACGCAGGTCAACCACGCCCCGGGACGGAATCGCAACCATCAAAGGCTTAAAGACGACCAGAAAACGCGTTTCACACCAGCTACGTTGGCTGCATTCGCAAAGTAAGTTTCGTCTGGAAGACTACCAAATGATGAGGCAGAGACAACAAGATATATCCTCGCAAGGGGTTTACGATATTATGCTGAGACGCCTTCAGATCTACTGGGATGACTATGATATCGCGCTCTTGAACCTTCGTGTATGCCAACTTCTGCCATCACTTTGGTCGAGCTGTAAAAAGGTTTCTTCCTAGCCCAACCGACTATTCAAGTTCCATAGTAAAGGAATCGTCTTCGCTTGCGAAGCGACTGTTGCGCTACCAACGAACTTGTCCTCAGTTGACATCAAAAGTCATTCAGCACTGGACCGCCAGTCTCAACAGTGGCACCGGCAACCGCTAGTCGTATCTGCTATGCGCATTGCCAGGAACTCTTTTCAAATGTCGTTGATGCTCAAAACGATAGAATAGAGGCAAGAGGGGGTAACGAAAAGTTTGAAGTCGAAATGACTTGAATACCCAAGCTAGCTTCCAGATCATCCCAGCACAACTTAATGATAACAAACCCAGCGTTCAATGGAGAAGCTTTCCAATCGATCAAACGCCTCACTACCCAATACCACATGGCCCAGAGGTGCCAAAATACATAGAAGCAGGAATGGAAGGAAGCAAGTTCTCTGCGCTCTGATTACAAACGGAAATCCATCATCATTGTGAAAAATTAGCGGTTGTCCACCATTCGCAGCCGCGACGGCGATCTATACGACCTTTTATCGGACTAAACAGCTTTTCATCATCTTTCAACTTACAAATACGTGTGTCGTCTTATCGCACCGATAACATGCCGAGTAATGGGCTTATCCTGCGAAAGAACATATGATACAGCGGGATATGTATTCCGCCACGATCCGTGGGGTAGATAGGGCTGATACGGATGTCGCCGTATGGTGGGGTATCGAGCGGAAGGCATATCCCGCCCTGCTCCGGCCATCGGACTTTCCTATCTCAACATTCAAAGGCAAGTGTGATCACGAGCCATGTGGAATAAGACGGTGTTTCTGAGGTGAACGCCATCACCCGCATTGATCTCATTGACATAAACACCTGCTCTCGTTGAGTACATGCGGAACAGTTCTCAGACAAACACAATCGCGATCAAGTCACTTTGACCGACCATGACGTTAAAAATCGAGCAAATACTGTCGCAGCTAAGCGTTGAGGAAAAGATTAGCCTTCTGGCAGGAAAGTCTACCTGGCGTAGTGCTGAAGTGGAACGGCTTGGTATTCCTAACATCAAGGTACGGTCATTTTGAACATCAATCTTCAAACCATGGGCTAACATACCTTTCCGTAGGTTTCTGACGGACCATCAGGTGCTAGGGGAGAGATATTTGGTGAAGGAGTTCCAGCAGCCTTCTTGCCATCTGGTGTGAGTCTGGGTGCAACTTGGGATGTGGAGCTTCTCAGGCAAATGGGCGAGCTGCTCGCAGAAGAGGTGTGGATGTTTTCCTTCTCTTCATGCAGATTATCAAGCTAACTATTGCCTCCCACAGACCAAGTCGAAGTCTGCCTCGGTCTTACTTAGTCCCACGATATGTTTACATCGCAATCCCTTAGGAGGCCGAAACTTCGAAGCCTACAGCGAAGATCCATTCTTGACTGGAAGGTTGGGTACAGCGCTTGTGAATGGTCTGCAGTCGAGAGGCGTCGGGGCTACTCCAAAGCATTTTGTTGGTAAGTATGGCCCACACTCTGCTAAAAGCCTAACTGACAGATCGCTTCAGGTAACGATCAAGAGATCGACAGGTTTCACGGCAACCGCATCATCCCAACGCGGGCTCTACGCGAAGTCTACCTCAAACCTTTCCAGATGGTCGTACGGGATGCAGATCCATGGTGTATGATGTCGGCCTACAACAAGCTGAATGGCCACCATTGCGATTCATCATACGAAATACTCACTGAGATTGCCCGTCGCGAGTGGGGTTGGGAAGGTGTATTCATGAGTGACTGGGGTGGAACAAACTCGATTGGTCCGTCCATCAACGCTGGGCTTGACTTGGAGATGCCGGGGCCCCCTGCCAAGCGTACCCAAAACGCTGTTATGGCTCTTCTGTCGAATGGAGAAGTGAGCATGAATACCATCGACGACTCGGTCAGACGTTTGTTGCGGCTTCTAGAAAAGGCTGGCAGGTTCGAAGATCCCTCCGACCATCAAGAGATCTGTTTGAATACGCCCGAACAATCCCTAAAGCTCAGACACGCTGCTAGGTCTGGAATCGTCATGTTGAAGAATGAGAATCAAGCGCTGCCGCTCCGGCCTTCGGAGAATATCACGAAGGTTGCCGTTGTGGGCCCGAATGCGAAGAGAGTTGTGGCGGGCGGCGGCGGAAGTGCTTACATCAAGGCACCCTATTGGACGTCAGTATTCGACTCTCTGTCCACAAAATTTGACAACAAAAAGACGACCATTGTACACGCTGTCGGTGCCAAAGTCAACAGGTACCTCCCAACGGCATCCTCTCATATTTGTCGGGATCCAGACACCGACCAAGGAGGAGGGGCTGTGGACTGGTTCGTTGGCCATGATCATACTTCGAGGCCAGTGGCAACAACTCACATGTAAGTGCCTGCTGAACTTGACCTGAGAACTGCGGACTAACGGTCTCTCTCAGTGATGATCTCTACTACATTTCTTTCGGCGACAGTCCTCCAGAAATCACTGCGGAGGTCAACTTTTGCTATCGCGTCAGAACGATTCTCACCCCGAAGACCAGCGGCATTCACCGTCTTTCTCTTGCGAGTATCGGAAAAGCAACATTTTTCATCAATGATGAGGAGGTCGCCACCGAAGCGGGGGATTTGAACGAGAGCGCTACGCTCTTTTTTACCTATGGATCAAATGAGACGGTGTTTAGCAAAGAGCTTGTTGCGGGTCGCGAGTATTCTGTTCGCATAGAAGGCCACTCTCACGACAGACAACTTCACGCCGACCTCATCCCTCGGATGAGACCCATGGAAGACAAATTTCAAGGAGTTCGTTTCGGCTATGAGGAGCATGATGAAACTGATCTCCCAACAGAGGCAGGCGATGTCTGCAATGGATGCGATGCAGCGGTTGTAGTAGTTGGAAGGGACAAAGAATGGGAGACCGAGGGCCAGGAGATTCCGCATTGGGAGCTCCCAGGCGATCAGACCAAGCTCATAGAGGAGGTTTCTCGCGTCTGTTCACGCACGATCGTTGTCATTCAGGCGGGAACGCCAGTCAAGATGGAGCCGTGGATCCACACAGTTGATTCTGTGCTCTACACTTGGTACCAAGGACAAGAGCTGGGGAATGCGGCAGCAGATGTCATCTGTGGTGACTTCAATCCTTCTGGCAGACTTCCGGTCACCTTTCCTCGCAGCATTGAGCACGCTCCTGGAGTGGCCGCACCACAAGAGCCCGGAGCTGATACTTCATGTCTCTACGCCGAGGGAATTCATGCCGGACACCGCTGGTGGGACTTTCTTGGCATATCGCCGCTCTTTCCACTCGGCTTTGGTCTTTCGTATAGCGTCTTCGAAATCTCTGAAGTGAAGCTTTCAGACCAAACACGGGAGTTGGGAAACGCGGCCAAGGTCCTTTGTCGAGTGACCAATCTCGGGGGAAATGAGTTACCCGGGCGCCATACTGTCCTTGCGTTCTTTTCTGCTACGTCTAACAAGAGATTGAGTCGACCGAAGAAACAACTTTGCGGCTTCGACAAGACACCCGAAATTGGAGCAGGGGAGTCCTGCTTTGTCGAGGTTCCGATTGACCTGCATGAGTTCGGAGCTTTTGACCCTGAATCGAAGAAATGGGTCATCGACGCTAGATCAACCTTCAAGATTTTTGTCGGACCCAACGCAGCTGACTTGGTGCCAGTTGGGGAAGTCACAGTGGATAATGAGATTTCATGGGTTCACAAGATGTGACGGCGCGAAGCCTGATGGTAGGAAAGAAAGGAGTTTTTCAATAGCTTAAACGAGATAGGTTTTTGTTTTCTTTTAGGTTCTCTTTTTAGCTTAGACAGATAATAGTAAATACAATGATAATTCATTGAGAGTTTGAAATATAGAATGAAATCTTCTACTATTACATTTGCTATACTAAATATCCGATTCCTATAATCAGTTCACGTTCTGTGTCTGTCTCTCTCGAGCGTCACTTACTCTGTGCGCATTAACCAATTCTCTACGATTTCCCTATCAACAAGGGGGAGGTCGTGGAGGACAGCATTTTCCGGGGGTGGCCAAACCCATGCCGACACATTATATTACGCCATCAGATATGTCATTAAGATTACAAACCCTATGTGGCGGAATGCATATTCCGCCCTACTACTGTCTTGCACCGACCGGGATCGGAGTCGTGATGGGCGGCTTCTCGCCAAAACGACTGGCCGCGCCCGAAAAAGACATGAAAATGAAGCACATCACTTATATACATGCGTATTGTATGTCCGCCTGAGTCTGGGTGCAACAACGAGCCAAGCTCGAGCTCTCCTCAACCCTCCCAGCAATGTCCTCTCAAAGCCGGCACTTTTTCGTGGACACACCGATTGGTTACATTACGAGATGCGTCACAAAAGGTCGTTGGCTCAAGTTTCCAGAAGATGATGATGGCTATCAAATACCGAGCTTTGACGAACCTATCACGACACACCGCGAACATTCTAGAGATGATGCAATTCTTGTAGGCTGGTATGGACCGGATGACAACGCAAATCCTCACAATTGGTCGACCACCAAGAAGGCCTACGTCTATTTTGTCATCAACTACGCCAATGCTGCAGTATATCTATCATCTTCAATATTCGCGGCTTCTCAAGAGGGCGTTATGGCTGAATTTCACGTGTCTCATACGATTGCGAGTCTCGGACTCGCCCTCTTCGTTCTCGGCTACGGATTCGGTCCGCTGATTTTCTCACCCCTGGCCGATGTCGCGAGAATTGGACGGAATCCTCCGTACCTTGTGGCAACTGCAGTATACCTTGTTATCTCTATTTTGGCGGCTTCGGTGGGCAATGTCGAG
Source organism: Colletotrichum sp. COLG31 (assembly GCA_009800995.1). Lineage (NCBI taxonomy): Eukaryota > Fungi > Ascomycota > Sordariomycetes > Glomerellales > Glomerellaceae > Colletotrichum > Colletotrichum sp. COLG31. The sequence continues at coordinate 1,142,436 of VNWS01000007.1, read as the reverse complement.
GGATTGATGGTTCTCCGATTTCTTCAGGGTTTCTTTGGGGCTCCGATGCTGACATCGGGAGGTGCATCTCTATCAGACATCAGCTCAGAGAACATGCGTCCACTGGCACTTTACACTTGGGCTTGTTCTGGTTTCGCAGCGGCATCTTTGGCACCAGTCATATCCGGTTTTGCGGTGCCAGTAATGGGCTGGCGATGGGCACTCTGGGAGCTCGTTCTAGGCAATGCGCCTGTCATCTTCTTATTAGTAAGTTTCACATCATCTCTGTCTGCAGATCGATATTGATCAAGAACCTTGCTTCAGTTGTCTCTTCCCGAGACGTCAGCATCGAACATCCTGTATGCCCGCGCGCAGAGGCTCAGTAGAATCGACCCCAGTCGCGACTACCGACTTATGGAGACGAAACGTACTAAGTCCACCCGGGACCTTCTATTCCGCTCTCTTGTGGTCCCGTGGCAGATGCATCTTCTCGATCCATCCATCATGTTTACAAGTGTCTATGCTGGTTGTGTATATGGCATATACTACTCGTTCTTTGAAATCCTGCCCACTGTATACGAAGGGCTGTACGGTTTCAGCATGGGACAGACTGGGTTGGTTTATCTGTCCATTGTTATTGCCGTCGTGACGATTGGTATTCCGTACTGCTTCTATACACACCACTGGGTAACGCCAGCCGTCATAAGTGGAGGCCAGATAGCGCCAGAGAAGAGACTGATACCTGCGGTTCTCGCATCTCTACTCGTACCTCTCGGCATGTTCATTTTTGCTTGGACGTCGAGAGAAGATACTCACTGGATGGCACCTACAATCGGGGTTGCATTGACAGCCGCTGGTTTAGTAATCATTCTGCAGTGCATCTTTGTCTACATCTCACTCGGGTATCCAGACTATGCCGCTTCAGCTTTTGCAGGGAATGGCTTCGTTCGCTGTCTGATCCCAACGGGTGCATTGCTCTGGTCTACGCCCTTGTATGATAGACTTGGGGTTGCGGGAGGCTCGACTTTGTTGGGCGGCCTCTGCATTTTGGGTGTGGTGGGCATGGTGGTCCTTTACAAATGGGGCGGTGAACTGAGAAAAAGGAGTAGGTTCGCAAGGTAGATTTATTAACACAAGTCTCCTGGGAGGATATTGGGTCTTATTTCGGTAGCGAATTCATCAGCGATATTTGAGGAAACATGGCCTTTGCTAACACGCAATCTAAAGCCGCGATTGAAGGTTTTGCGATTGCCATTGTCCCACTAATCTGTACATGCGCAGAGTCTTAATGGATGCCCGACACAGAAGAGGTTTGGATCAAAATGAGGATGTCAACTGCTTATGCTATCTATTCGCGTTGCGTTTTAATCCAACAAACTGGATTTTCTCAGAGCTACTAGGTCTATGGAACCCAAGCCCTCCATGGCATGGTGTGTGCGTCAGCTGGCCACTCTCAGTCCGGTCAGAACTTGCGTGCCGGTGTACGAAGCTCAAACAAGCGATCGAGCTGAGCAAAAGTCTTGCCTTTAGTCTCCGGAACAACAAAAAAGGCCATGACGGTTAGAACACAAGCAGGGCCCAAGAACACAACTCCCGCCTTGGGGCCGAGATCGGCCTCTTCCTCATTGATGAGATAGGGAATGGCCACCGCCCATGCCAGGTTGCACACCGCATTCGTAATGGTTGCAATCGATGTGGTCTTGGCTCTCAACCGAACAGACGAGATCTCACCAACAAGTGTCCATCCGATGGCGCCCAAGGAAATGTAGTACAGAATGGTCCAAACGATAGAAAAGGCTGCCAGCGCCCGCCCATTGGCTAGGGTACCGCGACCGACCCAGCCCAGAATGGTGATGGCCAGCAAGCAGGGAATCATAGCCGAAAGACCCAGCAGTAATTGTGGACGTCGTCCAATCTTCTCTACCAGAGAGAAAGAAAGAAGGACAGCGAAAATTGAAAGGACGTTCGCAATCACTGTGACAAGGAAGGCGTCCTCCAGGCCAGCTAGTGCCAAGAAGTATGTAAGGTAGTTGCCGCAGAGAGGCCATCCTGATTTGAACGAGTTAGTTAGAGAGCCAGTGTACTGGAGAGGAAAGGGGGACCAACCTGAAAATTGTTGCATGACCATGGGTAAACAGGCAAGCAGGGTTCGCCGCAAGTCCACCCCTCTGAAGCAGTCCATAAAAGACACTTCTGCTCCGCTTGTTGACTTCTCGTGCTCGATGGTTCGCATGATGAGATCAACATCAGCTTCAACAATGTACCCAGGCTCCTTGCCACGAAGGCTACAGAGAACCATTTTGACCTTTTCGGTCTCACCCTTTCCTGCGAGGTAGTAGGGTGACTCCGGCGTTAGGAATATGAAAAGCGATAAGCTGATCAAGCCAATGCCAAACTGGGAGACAACAGCTGCTTTCCATGACCAGGTGCCAGAGATTCTGGACGTGCCCTCCAGAACACACGAGGATAGAAACACCCCAATTATGAGCCAGAACTGAAATAGAGCCAGCATGAAACCACGAATCCGAACATGGGCTATTTCAGCCACGTATGTTTGCGTGTTTCCCTGCATGAATCCCATGGCAAATCCGAAGATAACCTTTGCAACGGACCAAACACCCCAATTGGGAGCCACAAGCTCGACGACCGTACCGATGATCAATAACCTGGAGTTATCCACCATTGGTATCTAAACGTTTGCAGAGAGCTGGTGGATACTTACGCAATGTTGATGAAGACGCAAATGCGACGGCCGAAGCGATCGCTGGCTGTACCCACGATCACAGCGCCCAGCATGGCAGAACAGAACTGGCAAATAGTCCATGCCAACTGTCGGTCTGCCGGAAGTGTCCAGGCTTGGTGTTCCTCATTGAAGACGCCGAATCGTTTCACAAACTCCTTATTCGCAATGATTGACCCAATGAGGTTCATGTCGTATCCAATAACGATGGCGACGGACGCACAAGCGAAACAAGCGAGTGCACTACGGTAAGACTGCTTGAGCTCGGCGAGCTGTCGACTCCATGACAATTGCTCTTGAAAGTCTTCGCTGATGTTGCCATGTTCGACTAAATCGTCCACAAGGTCCGCTTTGTCTTGCTTCATGTTTGCTGATGTCATTGTTGTCTTTGTTACAGTGTCTACTGATCTTTTGAAACGGAGAGATGAGTCTTGCAACACTGAGAAAACTCGGGTTATCTAGAACACCAGGATGAAGTGTCGGGTACGATTACAATCTCTTATACATCCCATTTGGTCTTATCAGACTGCAGAGTGATATGGTTTGAGAGTGGCCCACTCCCGACTTTACCCCGGATTTCTTATCATTCCCAGTCTGACCCCAGATAAGGCTAATGTCTCGGCACAATCTTCCAGTTTCCCCCTCTGAACGTGTGCGGAATTTATGTTCCGCCCTGGTTACAATGCGTGCGATTCAGATCGATACACATCTCCGGGTACGTCCCAAATTTCAAAATATGCATGCGTCTGGCAATGAGGGACGGCCCAAGAACTTCATGTGGTATAGCACAGCTGTCGAACTAAATTAAGTGAGGTGATGACGAGTGGTCATATCTGCTATCTCCGATTGAGGACCGAACCAACGGGGGTGAGTATCGTCCAACAGTCGTGGATGTTTCAATATCAAGTAGCCAGGGGATGGAAAATATATTCCTATCGTGAGAAGATCCTTCAGGAATAGGCAAAAAAGGACTGTCCAGGTCACTCGAGGTAGCCATGGAGGGCGATCAACGTCAAGGAGTAGTGTAGAGCCCCCGGACCTGCTGCCATCTTTTCTGTGTGAGGCAGACGTATAATTTAGTCTGCTTTTAATTGTGTCTTATGCCATAAATGCCCATAAAAGTTGTCTTTGGGGGGGAAATGCAGGAGCTCACCAAGTCCGGTGGCATTGGGAGTTGACTAATAGTCATTTGAATAGCAGAAGCATTTTCAAAACTAATTGGGAAATTTGACTATTGATTCGCCAAAGTTTACAGTCGTCATTCCAGCCTAGGCTTCTTCAGTAGGAAATCAAGAACGCCTTCACCTACGAAGTGGCTGTAATAGACGGAATTCGCAGCTGTCACCTCCATCAACTCATACCCCAAAGCCTCGAGCCCATAACAATACTCTACCATCTCCCTATCCTTTTTGGGGTCAAAAACGCTGCCTAAGCGAAATTGCCACGCATTCTTACGGGGTTGCCACCCAACGGTAAGAAAGCTTCCAGGGCTCGCCTGGGGATTCCAGCGTGCTTTCTCTTCAACAATATACTCTGCCTCGTTCAACGACTCCTCCCAAGCGGCCACCTCGACCTCGTCATCGCCGTTATCGTCCAAGCGGTTAATAGCAAAGATCTTCCGCGCATACTGCCATTCCATAATAGGTCCAGGCAGAAACCACGAGACTGCCTCACCATAATCAAGCATCAACATACGGCTGCGGACCTCCTTCTCATGGTGACGTGCGCAGATTTCCGCACGTTCGGCGTCTGTTAATGATAGAGACAAGGGAAGTGTGATTACTTCAATTCGGTCTGGTCTGGAGTCTCGACGTTGGCGGTACAGTCGTTGATACGCAGCGGTAAAGGATGCTGCGCCTTGGCAAAATCAAATAAGACGTTCATGCCATATTGAATCGTCCATCCTGACAACGACCTTCCCTATGTTATGATGGTCTTTAAAGGCCTTCATTCGAAACGGAACTTCCTCCAGGCAGGCTTCTACCACAAGAGGCCGCAGCTTGCCCTCTCTGATGTACTCCATAACCTCATAACTCTCATCCCATCCACCCATCAGGAGACCTTGGAATCTAATCGAACGTTCCACCATCAAAGCCAAGGGTATGGTCAAGTTTCCTCTTGATTTCGGTACCCTGGTCACAGTTAGAGCTTCACATGCATACTGGTGAGTAGTGTCTTACCCGACGCATATGACTGAGCCTCCATCGCAAACGTAATCGATCAGTCCTTCGAAGGCCGTTTCGCAACCTGATGTAACAACCAGATAATCGGCGTTCCGCCGAGCCTCTTTGGCATTACGTAGTCTTTGGCACGCGTCGGAAATGCTCCTTTGGAACTCGTTCCAGTCAATCGCCTGGTCGGGGGCGGCAATGAATTCGTCAAAGGTATCGGCAGCTCTCGAGCCCAACGCTTCAGCCTTCCACGCCAGATCGATACCAATAACTTTAGCTTTGAAAACATTGCGGGCCATCATTCCGGCTAAATGTCCAATCCCGCCGCAAACCCCACTGACAATGACCACATCGCCCGGGGAAGGATTCGCAGACTTCAAAGCGCTGAGTGCCGCGGCCCCGGAACATAGAGCGGTGGTGTACATCCCAGGACGGATACCCATCCCTTCATCGAAAACGAAATTTGGTAGCGGCATGAGGGAAGTATAAGGTGCTGTTAGGTATTGCTGAAACGTGCCGCTGTGGTGGCGAGGGAAGGTTGTCTGCTCCTGGCAGGATTCGGGGATGCCGTGCGAACAATAGTAGCAAGATCGGCAGTAGGAGGCCAGATATCTCGCCGCAACTGGTTTGCCTAGAAGTGATCGATCGAAGCTCATGACTACGTGCCCGATACCTTCGTGGCCAGCGATATGATTAGGTCCCCGGAGGCCGTCTTCAGGGCCGAGTGAGAACAGAACATCCTGTGAATGTGTTGCTTTAGCAATTCGCTCACTTGGATCCCAAGAAGACCGCTTACGCTGCCGCAAATGCCTGTCCAAGCTATTTTGACAACAACTTCTCCAGGCCCTGGGGGTCGCACAGGGATTGATTGGACCTCTTGGTTGAGGCTCGGGCCCAACTTTGGTGTAACGATTGCTGTCTGCACTGAGGGTATAGTGATGCCACGCAAAGTGTACGGGGACTGTGACAACGGGCTGGCATCCAACAGCTCAGGCCTAGAGGCTATCGAAATGTCACTGGATGACACTTTCTCTGACAACTGAAGCTTCTCTCCATGAGATTCTCTCATCATCGTTGCGGTCTTGCTTGTCCATCAGCTAAAGGCAACGATGTTAGTTTCTGATGTTCGAGCTGCCTAAGCATCTGAGTGCCAGGAGTCTAAACAATAATTGAATGGCCTTTGCCCGAGATCTCTTAGTTTGGGTAGCACCCTTACAAGAATATTGCGACAATTGACGAAGCGGAATACATATTCCTCCCACTGCCTTATCAACGGCAGGTCCCTCCCTGTATTTCCGGCACCGACCGGCATCTCTCCCGGTATCGGCGCTCCAAGCACAAATTTACGATTGAAACTTGATAACAGTCGAATGTTCATGTGGAGGTTCGCGATATGTTTTCCGCACTTGCATATCCGAGATCTTTGGTGTATGCATTGAAAGCGTCGGAGGGTCGGGATCGCTCCAATAGAAAGATCCAATGGTAAGTGAGCCTGCAAGCCGCCAATGGCTCCGCATAACCTGATTTGGCAACTTTCCATTCTAAGACTTGCCAAATCTGAGCAGGGCAGGAAACAAGTCGTCAACCATCGGGTCATCTAAGCACGTCAACTCAAGACACTTCGCTTTTAGATCCATGGATGATGACGAATAATCTGGACTGTTTTGAGTGGTACCTCTGCAACATGAATGCTGAGGAGTATAAATTCCGCCGTGGTCACTACCAGAATGCTACGTCAGTTAGACACTACGAGTAGTGACTAGCCAGAATATAAGCAAATGTCCGCTTGATGAAATATTCGCAAATCATTCTAGGCAAACAAGTACAGTCGCAAATCATCAATTGCCACAGCCAATCAAGATGTCTCACTTGACCTACTACACGTACCAAGGCTTTGGGTCAGACAACCTCAAGTCACATGCGTACAATCAAGCTGTGCGCATGGAAAATCAAATCTTCATTTCTGGTCAAGGTATTTCGCTCACTTTTGCTTCGTTCTGTATCTCTTAAATCCAACCTTGTTTGCCACTAAATCGCGAGACATCTTATAACTCACTTCAAAAGGTGGCCACGACAGAGTCACTGGCAAACATTCTAGGGATATCGACGAGCACATTGACCAAGCATTCGAAAACGTCGACTTTGTCTTGAGAGATGCTGGTGGGAAGGGCTGGGAGCAGGTCTTCATCGTGAGGTCATACCACATTCACCTCACCGATGAGGCACAGGCAGCAATGGTCAGAAACTTCAAAAAATGGATGCCAAACCATAAGGCGCTTTGGACCTGTGTGGGGGTTACGAGACTAGGGTCGGATGGCATGCAGGTCGAAATTGAGGTCGTAGCTCACGACCCTGAAGGGGCTGCGGCAGCAAAAGCAAAGGAACAAGCTTGAAGGATGATCACTATTCTCGAACAAAGAGGCTGAAACGTCGAGACATTGGTCAGAATACAACATCATCATGTGGAAGGACAATTGATATATTTAACTTTTATAACCTATGCTCACATCTGGGTTGAAAATGCGGTTGATTACTGCTTGGTCTCGTAGCTGATCAGTCCGTCTATGGTTCCCGCGTGCAAGCCACCAGTGATCGCAATATCAGTTGCCGTGGTATGTCTCGCGGCGTCACTGAGAAGATAAATCACAGCGCCCGTCAAGTCATTTTGCGTGCTCAGACGCTGGTTAGGAGGCGCCAGCCACATCTGCTCTCCTTCTCGTTTGCTTTTCAGCTCTCGTACCTTGCGCGTCATTTCCGAGTCGACAAACCCGGGGGAGATGGTGTTGACGCGAATTTGGTGAGGCGCCAACTCAACAGCCAACGCCTTAGACAGCATGAACACCGCTCCCTTTGAGGCGTTGTATGCCGCCATACGGTAGCCAGGCAGGCCGATGTGCGCAGACTGAGAAGCCAGGAGGACCATGCTACCTCCAGTACCCTGCTTCACCATTTGCGCTGCCACGAGCTGAGCTACGAAGAAAGTTCCGCGAACCTGTTGGAACCATTAGCGATGATGATCCTCACACGGAAGCAATGACTAACGTTGATTTCTTGAATGCGATTGAACTCATCCCATGTTTGCTCAAGGAACGGCTTATCAATGGCGATACCAGCAGCTGGCACGCACCCGTCGATGGTGCCAAACTCACTCAACGCCTTATCAAAGGCAGCTTTGATACTCTCCTGAGATGTGACGTCGGTCTGGATATAGACAGCCTTCGTAGAGAACTTGGCGGTCAAAGTGCCAAACTCTTCAACTGGCTTCTCCTGGATATCAAGCACCGCGACATTACCGCCCATCTCACAGATGGCGCGAGTGCAGGCAAATCCAATACCCTGCGCTCCGCCTGTTACGATGTAATTGCGACCGCGCAGCTCAAACATCGGCCGCACATCGTCAAGGGGGTCAGAAGGAGGCATCTTCGGGGTTGTCGGAGGCGTGAGGTATGCTGGTTGGATATGATAGAATACCGTATTGGATGAGTGTTCCTGGTAAGAGAAAACGAGAGACATATCCGAATCTCTTTCGACGTCACAAATGCGATCTGTTTCTTATCGTGGTTTTTGGGGTTATGGTTCAGGAACTAGTTCCGACCTTCGGAAAGTGGGTCCCGGGCCCCGCTGCCAGGGGTCTACGGAAGCTCCGAAACTATTAGATCTGACCCGCATCACATTGCGACGATGACCGAGACAGGTCGGCAACACCAAGAGAGTAAACAAGATAAGATAATCGGTCGCGATGAATGTTTCTGATCTGATCATGCACGCATTACAGCATTGAAGCTGCTGTTAGGCTCTGTTATCGTTACCAATCATGGCATCCCACGCGCCCGCTGCAT
>VNWS01000007.1:1060404-1128834 GCA_009800995.1 Colletotrichum sp. COLG31 | reverse complement strand
AGGGAGTACTGCAAAGATTGCGATAAAGAGTATCTGCGCGGTACAAAACCTTTCATATCATGAACGCCTTCTTAACCGCGTGGCTAATCGTTCTCAGATTTCCGAGCTGTGTCGACATTTGAAAAGTCCATTCACGACCACCGAACCGGACGCAAGTGCGCGAGATGTGGCGGCGTCCTTCTCGACACCATCATCAACTTTGGTGAAAATCTTTGGGAGGAGCCTCTCTCACGCGCGCGCGAGAATGCAAGCAAGGCAGACCTATGTCTTGCTCTGGGTTCATCTCTGACCGTCAGCCCTGCCAACGAGATCCCGGAAACGGTCGGGAGGAAGAAGCGCAGCAGAAATGCCGCCGGTGGACAGCTCGCGGTCTGCAACCTCCAAAGCACGCCGATAGACGAGCTGGCGCAGTTGCGGGTGTGGTCCACTACAGACGACCTCATGATCCGAGTCATGAAGAATCTCGACATACCAATCCCGGTGTTCATACTCCCTCGCCGGCTGTCGATAGAATTCCAAACGATTGGGGACGGAAGACACCAAATTACCGCCTGTGGTGTTGATGTCGACGGGACGCCGGTGACGTTCCTTCAGTCGGTCAAGCTTGCCTACAACAGGCGTGTTGCACGATCCGAGCCCTTTGTGATCAACTTCCGCGGCGATATTGAATTAGGGACGCAGTTTGAGCTCGAGCTTGAGTTCATGGGCCACTATGCGGAGCCAAATTTGATGGTTACGTACGACTACACGGGAAAAATGGATGAAAAGGTACTGCATCTGCTTGAGTACAATCCGGTTACTGGAGAATGGAAGACGAATAGGCTGGTTGAGGATGCGGCAACTGATGTTCAGCAAGGGGTTGCTGGTGATGACGGAACCTATGAGGACCACTCAATTATTGATCTCACGTCAGATTGACACAACACGTCATGGTTAATTAGAACAGATGGGCTTCGAATGACAGCCAACCTGTGCAGTTGAGAACCCGTCGTTTGATCGAAAAGTAACGAGGGCCTCGCTAGAGATGATCGTTGGTCAAAGTTCGGTCCTCAGGTACAGACTACATTATTTGAGAGAATCATGACAAGCTGCTTGGAGCTATCCCAATGTTATTTGTTTCCATTGTGGCCCAGGGGACAGACTCTGTTCAAGGTCTGATAAACCAAGTTGCCCCAGACCCCGCCGCTCCGAAGGATGATGTCTGTTGTCTAAGAGCATGACGTTGTAGAATACCCAAGAGTGATCCCTAGAGTCACGCTCGATATCTTCTGATAGCAATATGACCTCGAAAATATCCTCCAAGTCACTCTCAGTCATCTCTTCCAAACCATCCATCCGAAGACTACTGCGAGAAATTCCGTCTTTGCCACAAAAGTCGCTCTTCCCGCTGAGGAAATCAGGAAGGCTGACCCGAAAATACACCACCAATGTCCAAAATTGCAGAACAGGGTATGATGGAGTTTCGTTCGACAGACCAACGTCTGTTATTTGCCCGGGCTTCTTGATGTCAATGCCGAACAGCGTCGAAAATTTGGGTACGTAGCGATCGGAATCTGACATCGGTACCCGGGAGTAGAATCCGTCGGGTTTGTAGTGGTTCGATAACTTTCGGACCGCACCCGATGTTTCCCTCTTGTACCACGAGATCCAATGGCGAGTCTCATTCCAGGTATAGCCTCGCATAGGTTCCCTCCAGATGGGTGCGTCTAATGTTATCTGATCATGCCAACCAGCCCAGGACCAACTTGGAAACGCATTCCGACGACGTGAAAGATCACCTCCAGAAGCACTTCTGAATAGCATAAAGCGCTCTAGCCGCCCTGCCGGAAGTCCTTCCACAATATCTTGACCCAACCTGTCTTCGACACGCCGAATTATGCCTGCCAAGGCCCGAATAGTATCGCAAGGGTCGGAGAGTACTCGTGTAGTATAATGCTCAAGTATGCAAGCGTAGTCGCGGAGGGGGTTCAGAAGTTCCATTGCCAGCATTAGGTTCTTAGGCGCGGAAAGAACGTCCCCATGTGCAGCCAGTATAGGATTGTGTGCTTGGTCGATGCAAAACTCAGAGACGTCGGCACGACGGCACCGAAAGAAGACTTCGTTTTCAAAGAAGTATAGCGCTCTGTGACTAAGGGAGGATTCCTGGAATCTTTGTACCATCTGTTAGTCTCGGTATGTTTCATGAAGATTTGAGTTACTTACGTCCATCCCCTGGTCTGGTAGACAGTGGACTCCAGCATGCCATCCAAATCCATGAAAACGGTCACAGAGATATCTGGCTGTATCACTGTGGCCTCTCTTGGCACCCGACTACCCCCGCTAAATCCAGGGAGACCAGAGTTGGCAGTATGCCCAGATGCAGCCACTGCCGTCAACCAGGATCGCTGGAATATCTTATCCATTACACTGATGCCCTGGAACAAGTCCTCTGAGTCGTCTTGTATAAGACAAAAAGCGTCAACCCAGATATATCGAATGTTCAACCGCCGAGCCAGTTCTATAGTGTCTCTGATTGTCTTTGGGATCCGGAGTAACGATTCCAAATAATTCTGCTTCAGGAACCGTGGAAGGTTGGCCCTTGTCATTCTGACGGTAGAAATGCCGCCCCAGACATAGCTCAGGGCTATGTAAGGCCGGATATCATTAACCTCAACCAGACAAAGGTCATGCACATCGATTAAGCGCAAGACTTCCAGCCCCGGATATGCTTCTGAGAATGATTTCGTCTCCTGCCCGCAAGTAGAGGCATGATCTGTTTCACAAGCAGAAATCCATCGACTGATGCGTTCAAAGTCGATGAACTGCTCAATCCTCGGTCGAAGCAAGACTCTTGCCTGGAATGTGTCAAGACTTTCCACTTTTTCTCCGGCGAAGCAGATGATGCATCTGCGGCTGCCGTAAACATAGAATGCACCACTAGCGGCTGGTCCTAGATCTTCGGACCAACATATGAACACCTCCTGCCACTCATCGTTGAGGGCCGGGATGAATTCCAGGTGTACGGCCTGCGTTACTACTTGACAAAACAGGCAGTCACTGGCAGCAACACGCATGAGGTTACCCAGTGGGAAGGACGCCAAGCGGTCCAAGAGAGGTTCTCTGCGAGCCAAACTTCGAAAGGGAATGTCCCTACAATACTTGCACAACGGCTGCATCGCAAAATCCGTTGAGCTGATAGTGGATCATTCAAGGCTCCCTCGCGCTGGCTCTCAAGACCATGATAATGGAAAAAAGGTTTTTAATTTCACTCCGCTCTTCGGTAGTGTAATGATTGGATGGCACATTTAGCGTGTCTATCGTTGGCCAATTGAAAACGTGGATTGCAGACAGGAATGCGCTTAGATGGAGTCACAAAAGTGTTCGGTACAACGTAAGCCGATGAATCTGATGAAGAATCTATTGAACCCGCAGCTATCCTCTTAGCAGCTAACACAGAGAAAATGGTCGATGACTTAATGTAACGCATATCACAAGGAAGAGACCAAAGGTATATGTGCAACAACTTTTCCAAGACACAATCAATTCAAGGGTCCATCGCAACTAATCCCCGAAAATGGTCCGGTCGTTGCGGATACCCCAAACTGAAATCCATCATCAGACGACGATCATGACCAATGAGGGCAATTGTGAGCCAATTCCGAGCCGCCAGAGCTGTTGCATTTTAGCTTTCGGCCCCCCATCCCGGCACCACCGTCGCTGAAGATACGTGGCTAGAGCGGGGCGTCGGACGAGTAACATAGCCACGGAGGCCATCTCCGATGATGCCAGATTGTCAACTCCATAAAGCTGAACGCTGGGGACTGGAGTTCTCCATTCTGAATGCTAATAGTTTTTGAAAAGCTTCGAAAGCATTGCCAATGAGTCGCGGTCATGGGTATCCCTACGGAATTAGTCGGCAGTCTCCCCCGACCGGAGGCGTTGCAAAAGACATACGCGGACTACGACGCTGGGAAAATCTTCAAAGGTCAACTCGAGAAGGCCCAGGATGCGGCTGTGAAAGACTCGATCGATCGGTTGAAACAAACTGGCGAGACCTTCGTTAGCGATGGTGAACAGCGAGCAAGCTCTTTCGCGACGTATCCGATCACGGATACCTTGAACGGAACAGGTCTTGCTGAAGGTCAGCAACTACCTCACGACTTCCATCAACATAATGAGGAGACTTGAGCTGAAACCAACTAGGACTTGCTGGGGATGGCCAATTGTTTGCCTATTTCGACGACGGCCACCACCGTCAACTTCCTCGCCTCACACAGGGTCCGTTCAGGTACAAAACCTACGCGTACGAAAACTTCAAAAAGTCACAAGCATTCTCTGGGGGTCATGAGATGAAGACTGCTGTTATTGCTCCTAGCATGCTGTACCTCCTGTATCCTCTGAAAGGCGATATTGAAGGGTACAACAGGGAGCAGTTCACTCATGACCTGGTCAAGGAGTGTGAGAAGGACATTCGGGGATGTTTTGCGGCTGGGGCCAAGAGAGTGTCGATCGATTTTACAGAGGGCCGTAAGTAAATGGACTACTGGTTATGTGTTATGAAGCGCTAATAACGCCCAGGATTGGCGGCGAAGAAGGACCCTAGAAACCCCTGGACAAATGAGGATCTACTTCAAACGTTCGTGGACCTTATCAATCAAGCCCTCAGCAAGTTCACTGCTGAGGAGCGGGCAAACATTGGGCTTCACACCTGCCCTGGTGGGGACTGCGACTCTGTCCACTCTGCTGACGTGCCGTATCATTCACTTCTCCCATCGCTTTTCAAAGTCAACGCAGGTTTGTGACCTCATGCCTCAAGTCTTTGAACGTTATCATACTGACATACAAAGGATACTTCTTGATACAACTATCTACTGAGAAAGACAAGCCAGCAGTTTGGAAAGAAATCGGGGAGAACATTCGCAAGGATGCCAACGGCGTGAAACAGGTTGCCTTCATCGGCGTCACGAACCCGCTAGACCCTCGAGTTGAGACTGCGGAGGAAATTGCTGATGAACTGTGCGAAGCAGCAAAGTACATCCCGGTTGACCAGCTTGGCGTCACGGATGATTGTGGCTTCAGCCCGTTCAGTATCGACCTTAAGCCAAAGTATGTCAAGGGCCCGGACTTTGCGAGGGACATTGCGTTCGAGAAGATTGCGAATCGGGTCAAGGGGGCGAAGATTGCCTCTAAGAGACTTGGTATATAGAAACCTATTTTACAATGAACGTGTTGTCTATACACTCCCGAGAATACCTCTTGTCGCTGAAGGGGTCTTTAAATAACGTACCTGTTTTCAACAACGTAGGAACATGCTAGTCGAGCGGCATTCTAGGCTTTCTTCCCTTCTAACTTTTATCCTTCTCAGTTTTTGGATCAAAACCCTCTCATAGAGACGCCCGGTCCTCAAGTCCTCACGCCGGAAAGAAAATAACTGTTGCTAGTCACTGTCGGAATATACCTGAGTAGTATACAGGGAGGTTTTATGGCGCAGGAAACACCCAAATAGAAATTGAAGTCAGGATAAGGTTTTCGATGGACGGTGCCTCAGAGTGTCAGGGGCGGCCCGTATGAGTCGACCTTAGCCACCGATGATGAGCTGTCAGAACGGTCTGCACAGCCCGTTTTCGCACCAACCGCAGAACATCCTTGGGATGAACATTGCTATACTATCAAGTGCATGGCTTTTATACTAGTGCACCAAGGGGCCCGTGAAACCTTGACCTACGGTCTCTTGAAACCCTATCGATCTTCAAAGTTTCATAAGGGACAGACGGCGAATCATAGGTCATATGTCGTTCTGTTCAAGAGTTATGAGGGCGCTTTGATAACAACGTATCGATTAGAGCACGAGGTCCCGTTGTTGCTTGCCATATGCGAAACATGACCGTCAACACAAATAGCCTCAAGACCACGACGATGTCGGATGCTAGAAAATTAAGACGACGTCTCTGATAATGTGTCTTGAATGTCCGTATTTATGAAGCTGTGTAACCGCGCAGATACTCTAGGCATGAACGCCATTTGGACACCCATGGTGTCACGGAAAGCGTTGGATCGCAATTGCGAGATGTATGAGGAGCTTCAAATAATACAGGCTTATATGTGGCCTTCAATAAACACTTCATACAGAATGGCAAGCGAAGCAAGTTAGATAGAGCACGAAGTCCTTCAAACAGGAATCTCCCCAGCACAGTTGTACCACTTGCCGACAACAAGTATGCTATTAGCGACAGAGCCCAGGGAGAGTGCAGCTCCGAGAGGCGCCAACATATATATTTATTGAATCGGAAGGGATTCACTGGGAATCAAGCCCAAAATCAGAAGCTGGGTAAGGTGAGATTCGCACTACGAAGCAAGGTGGAAAGGCAAACTGCACCCGTCGGTTATGTGTGTGTGCCACGGCCAAAATGACGAACTCGAGTCACACAAGCTTGGACCTCTTTCTTACAGGATTTGCTGTATTATAACGCAATAGCTTGGAAGATTTGCAGAGCAGAGATATGAGTACGCTGGTAGCGGAGTCAAGCGGATTCGATATACCCTTGACGATGGTCAATAGGTGAGTTGGCAACCAAAGTTCATGTGATGTTTGACTGGATGAGGATCTTTCATCTATATGCAAAGATCCAAGATTACATTGTCGTTCTGTGACTACTTAAGGCCACTGCATAGAGTATACCTTTGTGGCTTGTAGATCACAGCGCTTCTGAGTGCTGTGACATCTGCCACCTTCAGTACCCAATGAGAAAAGACTCAGACGTTCCATATGTAGTTCAAGCGTTGAAGGCAAGCCCTGGCGCGGAGGAGATGCTGAAGGCATCTGAGATGAACATGAGTACTGTTCAAATAACAGGACTACTGGACACGGGATGTTTGAAATCAAACCCTTCGGACCAGTGTGTCTAAATTAACCAGGCGGGGGAGGGTAGTGGGGCGAAAATTTCGACTATTCCATGGAACTTCAGAGATGTCCGACACTACATTTGTGCGTTGTCAACCTGTCTGATATTGGAAACAATGAAGCTTTATAGAGTTTATACGCCGATTCATTCAGCCGACATAAAAGTGGGCATTTGACGCCAAATATGGAAGCTCGCCAAACTTGACCACATCTCCGTTGCCCTGAGAGCGTTCACAGGAATACACGTCAGATGCCATGACCGGACAGTGATAGAGGACAGTGTGGACGATCTACACTACGCTTTTCATCATGAAGCACAAGGCAGCGGTATCTGTGTTCATTTAAAAGGTCATATCTGCTTCCCAGGCCCTGTGCTCGCTCTTACAGGACTAGGGAGCCCCATTCTGCTGAAAAGTTGGAAATCACCCGATCCTCAGAGTCTTTTTACAGCAGCAGTATCATGGTAAGTCACGCAATGCTCAATTTCTCTTGAGAGCATGGTCCAGTGTTGAAACATTGCTTAGATGTTGGAAAGGCCTAGTGGGCGATGAAAAACCGCGCGAGACTGAGAAGCTAATGTACCTATATATTGCATTGTTAGTATGTGAAAATGTGTCTTACGGCACAATGACTTGCCGAAAGCATACCATTTGCTGGCTGTGTAGGATCCGATGCTGTCACGGGGCATGCTCACTTCCACATGTGAGAACATATGGTTCAATGTACATTGTATTCCGCTTAGAACATCAAGGAAGATGGCAGAGGATAAATCATCCGCATAATTCTTTATTGCGTAGGACAACAATATGGGATCCAGCAGGTGAACTATCTTTCGCCTGCTACGCTAGTCAGCATACCATCCTCAGCAATTGAGGTCTCCGTGAATATTAAAGGGCTTGGAGGAACACATAGAGTATAGCATGCAATCAATTCACAACTCCACGATCATTGCTCAAGAGCTGGATAGAACACTGTCACGCACGACGGGACGTCATAGATCACTGAGCCATACACCAGAAGGTAGTCACGGGGGCTTTTGGTGCCGGTTTGTATTCATGTATACCATATGCCTCATCACTTCTCGACAGCGGGGAGGAATAGCGGCTATTGCCGTTCAGCCAAGAATGGGAGGGAAGGTCCTCGTCGACAGGCGCCCACTTTCGAACGCAGAATCGTCAGCATGAGATTCTCATCGCACAGTGGAAACAGAAATCAACTCACCATCAGGGCGTCGTGCTCAGACCTCCTCCGCAGCCGAAAAGTATTCAGACTCACTCGGAGCACTGGTGCTGCCCTTGTCGTCGTCGTTGTCGTCGGTGTAGATGGTCGTCTCACTCGAAACGTTGCGCGAGGCGGCGTGGTGATCTGTGTAAGTCTTGAGGACCATCTGGGTCGCTACATCCATACACTTGTCAGCATCATCACTTTAATGGTTTGTAAGTTCGGGAGGGCAACGACATACCAGCGACCAGAGCGGTGAGGTGATCCATATACTGCTTGGTGCTAGCTATCTTCTGAAGCACTGCCATTCCCGAACGTTAGCCATGCTTCCAACTTAGACGTCCATTTTCAATGTGTAATGTAGAAGAGTAAGGTATCAGAGGAGCGTTTCAAGATCATATAAGTCGAGCCGAGGCGACGACTCATCAGACCTCTTCTGTCTCTTGCGTATCTCATCATGTACCATTCGACCCAGGAGGAAAGCACGGAGGTTCTCGAAAATGAGGCGGTACTCACGCTGCTGGTCGCCGGGAGGAGCGGCAGCCTCCATCAACCGGAGGGTTTCGATGCGGTTGACGTAATGGGAGCACCAGTCGAGGGTCTCGTCGATGAATGGGAAGATGTCGGCCATATTGGAGCTTGGTGCGGTGACTTGGAGAGAGTGGGTAGTCTGCCAAAAGAGGTGTCAGAATGTTTGCCATGATGCTTGGGTATATAAGTGACGAAGAAAGCGGAAGGAAAGTCTCCTCCGATGTCGTCAAACTTGGACACTGCGTTCATACTCGCAGACGAGCAGTCTCGCAAGGCCAGCAACCCTCACGAGCCAGGTAATCCACCCGAAGCGTCTGGATGGGCGAGAGAGACGAGTGAAAAAATGATGCGAGACGTACCTGAACGAAAATAATCTCAAAACGCGCGGGACGGACAACAGTCAAGCTGAGGAAAGCCAAGACTTCAATGTGATCTTGTAAAATTCCCGCGGTCCAGAAGCCAAAGCAAACACCTCTCCTTCAACAGCAAACTCGTCCCACACCAATGCAGTGAAAAATGACGACAACCGGCAAAAACCACGACGCGCTCTCTGCACACAACGAGGCCCTTTCCGCGCGCTGTGGAGTCAGACGAACGATGGGAGGGAAGAAGCAATCGAGCAAAGCAAGACCAGTTTCCGGGCGTGTGGTGTCCGTGGGGAGGCGCTTGAACAGACCTGCGTTGGCGAGGGAGAGGTGGGAGGTCAGAGATGGGGGCGAGGGCTTGGGGGTGGGAAGGAGGACGTCGAGGAGGGACATTGAGGGTCACGTGGAGGCAGTTGTCGAGAAGATGAGATGGCTTGCTGCCGGGTGAGTTGAGTGTCTTCGCCGAGTTCTAGAGGGGATGGAGCAGAATGTGTAGGTCTGTTTGTTTTATTTCACTATTGACCCGCTTGGCATTATTGAGGCAGCAGTCAAAGGAAGCCGTAGAAGGAATGGGTAGGTAGCATCTGCTGGAAGGAGCCAGTCAAAAGTAAACAAAGCAGTTTTTGTCGTTAAGAGATATTATCACTGAAAATTTGGCATGGCGATCCGGTACTCACTGGGTTCTTTGAATCTCTTGCCCTGAGTTGGTAGTGCTGGAACAGGCAAGTCCCGGCGCCGTGGAGTCAGCCTGGGCCCCGCTCCGGCGCCGAAACCTCACCCGAACCCTCCGGGCTGGGAGCCACCCACTCAAGTACAACACTACAGGGTAATTTCGACAAAGGAAGGTACCCGGCCTTGGATATGCCTCACTAGTAAGCTTCTACGCCACAATAATATGATGTAGTAGAGTTGGACTTTCGATTCGAAAACTGTTGTTGATCATGTAAGCTTTGAAACATGGCAGACGCTCTTGCATCATCAGAGGTTGGATAGTTTATCATCATTTGATTACATCACATGATATCTGGGTCAGGAGCAATGGGTATTGTCTAAACTACTTCGTTTTATTGAATAATATGATGCGACGTGATATGAACATTGGCTCCATATCCCGTATCCACACCTTGTCGTCTGAACATTATTTTCATAGAATTATACATTAAATACAACGCTGAATATCGGTCATGATATGGGCGAGCTGGCCCGAGTGTCCTTTTCCATCCATACATCCATAAACATTACTCGCATCAAAGAAGGGCAGCAATGACGACACCGGCAGCGGCGGCGACCACACCGGAGCCGAGACGGCCGGCGGCGTTGGTGACCTGGACCGGAGGGGTGGTGGTCTTGCTAGGGCTAGGAGCCGGTGTGGTCTGAGCCGGGGGAGTGGTGACGGCCGGAGGAGGGGCGGGAGGGTTGCTAGCAGGAGGAGCGGAGTTGCTAGCAGGAGGGGCAGGGCTGCTGGCCGGGGGAGCAGGTGTGCCAGCAGGAGGAGGGGGAGTTCCGGCGGGAGGAGGAGTACCAGCAGGAGGAGGAGGCGGGGGAGTTCCAGCGGGAGGAGGAGTGCCGGCAGGGGGAGGGGGAGGAGTGCCGGCAGGAGGAGTACCCGCGGGAGGGGGCGCAGGAGATCTGGCAGGTGGAGCAGGAGGAGCAGGAGGAGCAGGAGGTTGGCTGCTCGGAACGTGCTTGACGGTGCTGAAGGTGTGAGGAGGAACGCTCTCGGTGACCGGGCAGATGGTGGTTGACACAGGGATCGTCTCGGTGGTGACGTGAGTCTCGCCAGGGCAGTTGGGAGTTCCAGGAGGGCACTTGGTGATGGTGTGGACCTGGGTAGTGTAGACGGTGGATGTGGTCCACGTTGTCGGGGGAGGGGGAGCAGGCGTGGAAGTCTCAGTCACGGGGCAGATGGTGGTCGAGACGGGGACGGTGACCGTCGTGATAGTGCCAGGGCAGTGGGGAACGTGAGGCGGGCACTTGGTGATGGTCTCGACGTGGGTGGTGTAGATGGTCGAGGTGGTCAACTTGTCAGTGGTCTTGGTGTGGTGGGGCTTGCTCGTGGTGTTGGCCCATGGGGTGGTCGTGGGAGGAGCGTAGGTAGGGACGGTGTGAGAGTGGTGGCTCTTGGTGCTGTGTCCCTTGGTGCTGCTGACCTCGGTGGAGGACTCGCAGTCGGTAGAAGTAGAGGGCGTGTAGACGGGCTTCGAGCTGCTTACAGCAGTAGACGTAGTATCGCAGTCCTCAGTGGAGGTGGTAGTTGGGGTATGGACGGGCTTCGTGCTGGTGATGAAGGTTGTGGTGGTGCAACTCTCAGTGGAGGTGGTCGTCGTGGTGCAGTCCTCAGTGGAGACGGTCGTGGAGTTGTAAGACTTGCTGGTGCTCCAGGTCTTGGTAGTCCAGGTGCTGTGACCCTTGGTGCTGCTCACCGCCGTGGAGGTGGTGCAGTCCTCGGTTGAGGTCGTCGTAGGGGTGTAGACCGGCTTGGTGCTGCTCACGAAGGTGGAAGTGGTGTCACAATCCTCGGAAGAAGTCGTGGGAGTATGGACGGGCTTCGTAGAGCTGACCTCAGTGGAGGTAGTGCAGTCCTCGGTCGAAGTGGTGGTAGGAGTGTGGACAGGCTTGGTGCTGCTGACAGCGGTCGTTGAAGTCGTGCAGTCCTCGCTGGAAGTGGTCGGGGTGTGGATGGGCTTCGAGCTGCTCACCTCGGAAGAAGTCGTGGGAGTGTGAACGGGCTTGCTGCTGCTAACAGCGGTCGAAGAAGTGGTATCACAGTCCGAGGTGGAGGACGAGCTGTGGACGTAGGTGCTGCTGACCGGCGTCGTGGAGGTGGTGCAGTCCTCAGAGGACGTGCTGGTGGAGTGCTCCTTGGTGCTGCTCGGAGTAGGAGTAGGCGTGGGGGTGACATAGACGCTGGTTGAGGTGGTGATGACGGGGGTGCTGGAGGTCGCGGGAGCGGAAGAGGTAGTGGCCGGGACGCTGTTGGTGATGCTGTAGGTAATGCAAGAGCACGCCGAGGAGACAGCCTTGATGTCACCGCCACAGTTGTTGAAGTCAGTCGGGATGGCTGACGGAGCAGTGGTGGTGCCGTGGAGGAAGTCGACGCAGAAGGTCTTGGCCTCCTCCTCAAAGCGTTGGTCGATCAGGTTGCGGTAGCAGCCATCGTGCTCCTGAGTTGTGTTAGTGAGTGTCACGGGATATGGAGGCCCTCACGTGACGGGGGAGAGACATACGCAGAAGGGGTACTCCCAAGCGTTGACGGACGCCAGGGCCATGGCGCCCAGTCCCATGTAGAGGCCGCGCATCTTGAGTTGGTTTCGGGTGTTGTTGAAAGCGAATGACGGTGACTTTGAAAGTCTACCAGTGGAAAGCGAAAGTAGTATTGCCAGAAGGCTTGAAGCGACCGTGGGTGAGGAGGAAAGGGGGCAAGAACCAGAGTGTCGGAGCAGCGATGCGGCCTTTATGAGAAGCCATGACTCCGGGGTGAGGTGGATGGGATGGGCCAAGTCGGGGTTGCGGCGGGCGGAAGCGATCCCATGCTTGATGCACCCATGGCCCATTCATCCGCTCCATCCACGGTGACGGGGAGGCTAAGAATACGAGCTTGGTGCTGGAGCCGCAGTCGCCTCGTGGTTGATGTCCCGTTGCCCATGGACCCAGCCAGCTGTGCAGCCTAACCCAGCCATCCATTGATGTACATGCATGCAGAATTAGGGTAGGGCACCTTGGGTTGCAGGCTGGGCCGCTGCATCATGGCATTGGTGGTGGAGGTAGGCGATGGTGGGTGTGGTGATGTTGCTTAGCTTCGGACCACTCACACCACAACGGCGGCACCTCATCGGCCAGTCGACGGGCAGCAGTCGGCCCTTGGGGTACATGGCGAGTCGGCGATGGCGCCCTCCGTCAGCTCGTACCGAGGGCTAGCGTAATGGGCTGTCATGGCCGCCATGGAGACGGGACAGACGGCGGAAGACGGGTTGGGATGGGCTGGTTGCTGTCAGTGATCTCACCGGTGGAGACAGACGTGAAGGGGGAGAGAGGCCGTACCTTGGATTGTAACGATGGGTTGACGCTAGAAGTGCGGAGGATCTTCAAGTGAGGAGTTGGGGTCCTCTTTTCAAGAGTCTATTGAAGGTGGCCCTGGTGGTTGTTCTCGTGTTGCTGCGATGATTGGACTGATGTTTCGACGTTTCTTGACGGATGGTGGCGCTGGGGTGTTGCTGGGTCCGTAGAAGTCCCAACGATGCGGGCCCGTAAGGATGAGTCTAAATTTCTTTCAATGTGTCCGGCCGTTTCTTTCTTTCGTCGGGTTTCTTCCCTCTGCATGAATGAATGGGTTTGCACTTTGAGAAAAAATCGGAAAGAGCCTAGAAGACCAGATACCTCCTTCGCCCTGCCTTTGGGCGTCCCTTAGCGTGGTTTAGCCAGGGGTTGCCTAGCCGTCGAATGACAGTGACGGTACAGTAGAGCCAATCAGCGGCGGCCAGAACCAGATTTAGGCAGGTGGATGTGGGCGGGCAGTTGCTGCCTCGCTGGGCAACTGCAACTGCAACTAAAAGCCCTGCACCTTCTTCTACTGTGGAGAGTTGGAACATTCGGCTAAGGCGGAAGGGACGAACGAGGTGACGGGGTGACGGTCCTTCCTGACAGCCATCGCGATCCTCTATCTCTGCAGTCGAGGAAGGAAGTTCCTGCTTCTCCTTCTACTGCCAGCTGGCTGTCTCTTGCCGTGTATGAATGGGTACGTACATGCAAGCGCAGATACCTACCTGAGTACGTATCGTCAAATTCTCTCTCCTTCCAATGAGAGGCGCAGGAATTACAGATACCGCTGGTGATGTGGATGAGAGGCAGGCGCTCCTCCGAAGGTTCTTGCTCAGCCTTCG
Source organism: Colletotrichum sp. COLG31 (assembly GCA_009800995.1). NCBI lineage: Eukaryota > Fungi > Ascomycota > Sordariomycetes > Glomerellales > Glomerellaceae > Colletotrichum > Colletotrichum sp. COLG31. Next base: position 1,114,957 of record VNWS01000007.1, on the reverse strand, counting down.
CGCGTCTTCTCTCGAGCTTCCATCTGCGAGTCCGACTTTTCGCTGCTGACCATCTTTCCTTCAATCTGACTTTGCACGACCACCAAGACTCACAAGATTCCAACGAACGCCTGCTTCGATGCCAAGTCATCCTTCCCGTTTTGCAGAAACGGTGCTGACGAACGGGCAACGACCACCGCCAGCACCAACGGCTCGCCCGGTCAGCGAGTGTTTGCAGTCACTCCATCCTTCAGCGTCCCATCAACACATCAGGTGGCAGACGGTCTTCACCTCCGCCGCTAACACCAACATGGACACGACAAAGGCACTCGCTTGCCTAAGAAAAGAAACAAAGCTTGAGGCTTTTTGACACCCCTGTCAACCCATCTTCCTGTCGCCTGCTTTTCCTGTTCTAATCCAACCTGCAGCTCGCCGCCGCTTAGCTTCTCTTCCCCTCACGATGCATGATGCTGTCGCTGCCCGCCTCATCGCAGCAAACCCGAAAGCCTGCGCGAGAAAAAGATCCCTTCGTACAGGGAAATGATGACCCACACCAATGAGGTAATGCCTGCGGATTTCCGCACACCCTCTTGATTCCTCACCAACCACCGGAACACTTCACCACACAGTCGGCTCTCGCTGAGTTCCTACACACCGGATTCTATCGGATTCACATCGTCGGCCACTTTTGCTGCTGGTCTGCCACGCTGACTCATGAGGCCAACGCACAACGCGACATGGCCGCATCGTCACATCGTCGCTTGATCTAAATCTCACGATGGATACGAGCACCGCTACGCCCCCCGCCGGGGGCCGCGGCCGCGGGGTTTCCGCCCCATCGCAGGGCCTCACGTCGCATTGGCGCTGACCTTATTATTGTGGGCGCGGAAACAAGCTTCTTGACCTTAGACACACTGTCCCACGCAGACCAACCGAGACAATCGTCACCGACTCTGACTACAGAATTCTGCACAGGACTGGGTGGTTTTGACCTTTTACGTCAGATCGTTGTCCGATCTTACCCATGCCACGGGTATCCATCCAGGTTGGAGAGAAACGGCTCGCGCCTGGTGATTCCAGCAATAGCATTGTGATCTGAGCGCATCTAGCATCGAGGACTTTCATCAAATGCTTTACGACCTCCGGTGCAGCGTTCAATCAAGAGATGCACGTGAGAAACCCTCATTTTATCCGTCAACACAACCCTTGCTAGCTATCGCCTGCAGAGTCTGACCTGATTACCCGAGTGGTCAGCTTCAGTGGCAGCTGGGCGAACAAGCCACTCCCACGCGCCGCCACCCCTCGCAACGTTGCTTCTCGCGCCCGACTACAGTGATGCGACGGGGGCTTCATCAGTCCAAGACAATAACCATCGCTGTCAACCAACATCTCATCGCAAGAAGCTTCTGCCAGAAGCATCTGCCAGAAGCTGGCTTCCCGCAAGCTTCTACTACGACATCAAGCACATTCAAACTCTGATCTTCTTAGTCCCCCATCCAGTTCATCCCGCCGTCTCTTCTGGAGGTCTTGGCTTCCGTCCTCTACACCACCAACCCGGGCCCGCCGGCAAATACGAGGCACAGCTGGGAAGCGACTCCTTCACGACAGCCATTGGTCGACAAAACCGGCCACCACGGCTAACTCGCGCCGAGGATCTTCTTCCTAGGGATTGACTTTTCAGTTGGCGACCAGAACAGCGCCGTCCAAGTCAGACCACGCGCTTGAGATTAGCATATGACGTCAAAACCACTTATCCGCTTCCCCGTCTCCGCTCCACTGCGGTCTTTCGCTTGGTCTGCTCGGGTTCCGGAACCTGTTGTCCCTGAGCCAAGCCGGCCAAGGATCACCGAACCTTTCCAGGGTGGAATCTTTCCAAGGCACGCTGTTGAGGGGAGATAAACAAACAGACGGTGCGTTTCTTAGCACGATCCGACTGTTTGGGCTCCACATGGCTAGCTAACGTCCTTTCTTTGTTCACCTTCATCGGCGATTTTCTTTTTTGATTCATGTTGAGCTGGTCAAATTTTCTTCGTTGTCTGGGCGTTGTGCAATACGATACTCCAAGCCCGGGCCTCGTCGTTTCGGATCAAATTGTCCCATCGCCCACTATTTGCAATGTTGAAGCTATCATGATTTATACTTTTGCTACTAAAACATACCGAGAGCATTAGCAAGCCGACAAATGAATCTGCCGAAGAGGTTGTAGCGGTTGGTACCGGTGCCCAGTCACGCAGCATCACACTACCGGATGCCGGTGTCTTCGAAAGATCTTACCGCCACCTTCACAAGCCTTCATTCGTCTCCCTTGGCTTCTCCTTCCTGATCATTCTGAATACCCCAGAACTGCCGGGTGACAATACATCATCAGCTGAAGGCCCATGAATGTTCAGAATATGTTGATGGTCCTGTTGACAACCAGCTCATGTTCTAAAAGCTTTCAAACCAAGGCCACAGACATAACCACGCACATGGTCTACACCACCTCTGTACTCGAAAACATACGCCACCTCGATTGTAATTAAAGGAAAGCCCTCGTGCGCGATCTGAATTGCTTTGCTTTCCCCCATCAACAAGGTCCTTGATCTTTTGAGTGATTCTACTATACATAGCATGCTCTGCCTGTTCTGGAACTTCGGACAGCGAATTCAGGTCTTCCTTTTCACAACGGGTGTTTCTTTTGAACCAAATAATCAACGTCTTGACAGGTCGAGGAAACCAATGATTCCCAGAAGCCGTGACTGAGATACAGCTGTGAGTCGACATGTGACGGTGTCCGTCGGGGCCATCACCTGCAGTGTATTCAGCTTATTAGACTCGCAGCCCTGGACTGATTTTAAATCACCTTCAAAAGCGCCCGACATAAATCATGTTAATCTGTTCTTTCGGTCGAGGCCGGTTTGAATTTCTATAGAGCGACGTCACTACCAGAAGAGGACCGATTTGATGACGTCGATGGCATTCGGTGCTTAAAGAAGTTTGTATACTTTCCAGTCAGGTTGAACAAATCCCCAAGTTTCTTTACAGGGTTGGAATCGCGGGAGGAGGACAATTACTGCGATTCGTTGGACTCGGGAACTGGAACATGACAGCTGCCACCTCAGGTAGATAATATTTAAAGAGCTGTGCTGCCTTCGCTTTGCTATCAGGCAAAGAATGCTGGGGTCGAGAACAGTATTTCATTGAGATCGTCGGCGATTCCTTTCACACTGGACCCAGAGATTGCTTTAGTATCACGATGCAGGTGGGCCACATGGCATGGTGACGCAGAACCTTCACATCGCCCCAGTCCGTCGTCGTCTCCAGCGGCTACACGTATAATATCCACGGTGATTCAAAAGTTGTTTCATAACCTTATCGTACGTTTGATATGTATCTCCTGCTGTTGCTGCGCGCTCTTCTTCCATCTATGAACTCGCTAGAAGCATCATTCAACTGAAAAGAAGATGTCGTCACGAGGACATTGTGGTTTGCGACAAGGTCGTCTCGGCATCTCACTCCTTTATAATTGCGATTTTTCCTGTACTCCAATCTGACGGCTTGTAGTCCGCGTTATCTTCATCAGTGTTATCTGACTCATTGCGTTCCTTTTGACGTCATTGCAACGGTAAAGTAAGAACCTCTATTTAGGTGGACGGAGATTCATTCATTAATAGAAAAGAAACCACCGCAAGATGAGCGGTCTGGATTCCTATGAGTAGTTGATCTTTGAAACTTAGCACGAGTTCGGGTAACCGACTTAGATGAAGCCAGGCACATTCAACGGAGGGCTTTTGGCTATTGTCTGTCACCAGGATCCCTGGATGATTCTGTGCGAATACGTCCCGAGCGGTGAAAGTGTTTCGCGGGGTCGACAGCGTATATCTTTTGGACGAGGCCAACGCGCAATCGTCTGGTTCGTTATGAACTTGACCCATTCCCGTTTTGTTGTTGTACGCAGGTAAGGATCCCTAAGTGATTCGCTTAATCAAAAGCACAACTCTCCATCACATCTTTTATGTTCCTCGGCCGCCCACGTTCTGCGCGATCCCACTGGAGAAACCAGGGACACATCTCCAAGCTTTCAGCGTGCACCCAACCATCAATATAAAGCTATCGGATGAACTAAAATGTGTGAGGCTCCATAATTGTATATGAAGGTCGCGGTATCTTTTGAAACGATCCAGGCACTGCTGCGACACCGTGGTCAAGTGCCTCATAGTGTGAAATGAGAATATGAAAGTTCTCTGGGCTCAGAGTGACGGTGTTCCTCGTATTTCCTGACTCATTACACAGGTAAATACGCAGGTGATTCTCCCTGGACAACGGAGGACGAGCCGTGAGGCACCGAAACCTAGTGGACATACCAGGTTGAGTCTATATCTGAGCTGACCAACACTCGGCTGGAATCGCAACGTTGATGCAATTACCTGAAGAATCCTTTTATTGTTCTGGAGGCCCACTACCTATTCCAGTGGAAAGCGAAAGACACAGGCCCACACCGGCATATTTTATACTGGGCGGGCCGAAGCGTCTCAGGAGGTTGCTCCATTTCCCGTCATTAATGATCAAAGATGGAGCTGAGTCCGTCTCTATACATTGGCGTGCTTGTATGCCCTTACAGAGCTCAAAAGCATTATAGCTCTGAGCATATCGTTCTCTCATCTTGAGCTGTGCAATCTGTTCTGAACTTCGCCAGACTTTTTTTCATCTGCAGTCTAGCCCTCCAGCTTGACCCTAATTTGACGAGAGACTTCAAACTATGATGTCGGTAGTGTTCGCCATCTTGATGACATTACGGAATACTCGGCTAACGACGAGAGAAAGCTCTCACGACTGTCATTGATATGCCAATTGGCTCGTCGTCGAGGCTTTATGCCACGCATTATCTGCGAGTCGGGTACAGAGGATGGTGAGCGATCATTGTCTCTCGATTCACCTGGAAACATGATTGGCCCTCCATCAAAGTTCGTCCACGGACTGCCAATTTATATTGATGACTGTATGGTTGAGTCCTTAGTAAGACTCTCCATTTCCTGTCTGGCTGAGCTGCTAGCAGCCTCAGAGGTTCTGTGTTCAGCGTTACATAGTGAAATAAGCTACAGGTATAAAGTGGCAACATTGGAAAGGAAGATATTGCCAAGAACCAATCAGTCGTCTGTATCATGACGCAGTATGCGTAGATTCCCCTCGAGAACCAGTACTTACAACTTAGCAGCGAGTATCACCGCCAAACCGAGGCTTCGACTGACTCCCTCAGTCTTCACTGTTATCTCCTGTTCATTCATCCTCGTTTTGCCTAGGGAAACCAAATTCTAGAGACTTACTGGTAAGCACTTTAAAGATCTCTCGTGCCATTGCGCATTAGCCTATTGAGCCTTGGTGTGTAGGGGCTTCCACGATGAGTGCTCATGACGATTGGACTGTCAGACCATTGTCTTGAGAACGAGGTGAAATGAGAGCTGCATGTTGGCTTTGATGTTGGCCTTTTGAAAGGCAGAAGATTCAAGTACGGTCAACCCAAATCATGTCTTGGATTATTTGCGGCAAGCCAAAGTCAAGAGCGTTTTGCCACTTGCTAGTGAGTCTTCCAATCAGAACCTGCTGCGTCGAGAGCTTTTGCTACCAGGTATGATCCTCCATTCCTCACACGTCAACAACTGGCATATGAAGTCGATTCTCTCCGCAGTAAAATTCTCCATGACGCTTCTCGGCTCGAACAATCAGACCCTTAACCTTAGCCATTGGTCCAGATGTTCAACCCCGTCTTGATGCCTCCTTCTGGGGGAAGTCCCGCATGAGTAGTTCTGTCATCAAGCTTCCCAGAGTTGTCCCAACTCTTCCAGAACAGCGCATTCCCCGCCACAGCCTTGACAGTCAGGGCTTCGTTATTGTCGCACTCAACATAGTTACACCAGCTTTTGTCCTCAAGAGTCCAGTTGATGTTGAGGTTCGGAAACTGCGTGCCACACTTCTCGCAGGTCGCCTCTACGATGGCAAAGATAGTGGTAAGACGATGTGTCGTTGTGCCGTTGTGGTAGTCGTCAAGGGGGTCCAGGTGAGGGTTGAAGCGCTGACCAGCGCTGTATCGAGTCAGCTGAAGAGACTCATGCATGTTCTCAGGCGTGTACCCCCGGATTTCCGACGCGCGCTTGATTATCCGCCGGACGATGGGGTCCTCGTCCGGGAGGAATGCGGTGCTGCTGGTTCGGTCCGAGTCGTATAAGTTCGCGTTCTCGGCGTCTACGTAAACCGCCGACCGTTCAAATAGAGGTTGTCTGTAAACGTGATCAGATGTGTGTCCGGCGACTGATACGGACGCCACCTGCCCCAGCTGCAACAGATGGTTCCTCTCGGCCCATGAGAGAAACCCCACGACGTATATGATCAGAGGGTCATAACTCAGAATTCGTATGGAGTATGTCTTCGGTAGCGGCTGGATAGCCAGTACCGAGGACATGTGAGGAGACACCCGCGGCCATAAGAAGACAATCGCTGGGATGAGTGTCCCAAAGAGTAGGAGGCGGTTCCAAGCAAAGAGATTCACCATCGTTTACTCAGTATGGGCCAAAAAGGCTTAAACATCGACACGACGTCCTGGCAAAGAAATGAAAGTCCGAGAGACGCTGACAATGCAGGCACTTTGCGGGGGTTCTTCAAGGATATCACAGGCTGATGGCGCTAACTTTCGGTCCGGCAGCCCATTTTAACAGCGGAGACCGACCTTTGGGGTGGGTAAACACCGAAAGTCAAAGTTTGTGAGGAAAACAAAAGATATTGGCCGGCGGGATCTGCTGATTAACAGTGTCGGCTTTCTCCATTCAGTTACGTTAGCGCTATCACATTCGCATCCAGGATCAGATGAATCTTGATATATACCCTTGCACAGCCTCACGGTGCACTCACTGCCTTAAGAAGTCTCACCCATGCAACACCAAAGGAGTTCTGCAATGTCGCGACTGATCAACAAACCAGTGAGGAAGATCATATCGAGGTAGCTTGGCAGCACTCATCTCAGGCGAACAGCGTTGCACAGCTGATCTTCCCGATACGTGTTATGTCAGTGCGGATATCCATTTCGTTTGGCCTCATCACGCCACTCGCCCTTGGCCAGCCCAGGTCCCGAGAAACTTTATGCGCGGACTAGAAGGTGCAAAGTTCTGGCCTGTCGTCTGTGCGTCTGGGGTTCGTACAGGACAAGTTCGGACCTGCATTTACTTCCGGTGGGATATCAAGATCTTGCGAAAAACGAGCCTTGATGTAACATGCGCGGAAACCCTTGGACACCGGCGCGCCAGTTGCCAAATTCGATGTGTCGGCATGATACTGCGATGAGGTTGAGGGTAGATTAATGTGGAGGTTGCCACGGCTATGAGGATCGCCCCAACACGACCCGGACCGTCCCAAACTTGTTGGAAAGCTTCAACGGGACGTCTCCCATAAACACACTCGGGCGGGTGATCTTCATTGAGACCCTGAAAGTCAGGAAGAAGTTTGCTTCGAGATTGCTGATCAGCTAGGTTGGATCCATGCCATTATCAGGTTAAAGTTGGCGACGGCTGTCTGGAGATACCCCTGGCGATTCATCTCTGAACTCTGTTGGTGACGGACCAAGCTCCTCTCACGAAAGGATAGCCTGGAGAACAACTCCCATAAGGTCTGTGATGGAAATTATTACCGGCGGCCAGATCTTGGTGTCGTAACCGCTGGGTGAATCCTTGGCCAATCCGCGGGCTGTTGCAAGAGGTGGGAGTTTTTCTGCATCATATCCGATGTTTATGATACGCATGGACTACCAGACCAGAAAGCCGATATAATTCTTGCTATTGAAGTGTAAGACTGTTGACGACAACATTCTTGGCAGAAGAGTCCAATCCACACGAGGACATCGTGATCGTGATAACCGATTGAATGTTGTCCAGGTGCTCCAAGCGGTGAACAGCCATGTGAAACATCATCGGCAGGCCTTGCCAATTTTCATGACGGTTCATTTGGCTGACAAGCTAGGTCTCGGTATTTCCAGCAAAGGATGACTCAAGATTCAACCACCCCTCCGCCTGGGCGAATTCAAAATGTCCTGGGTCTGATCATTGCGCGTTTTATCAACTTTCGAGCTCCTCCAAGAAGCTTGGGTCTCGGGTCAATCCGACTTGGCTTCGTCTGACAGGCAGGCTCTGAACTATGACCAGTTGCCGGCTACCGATGGGAGTGTAGGATGCGATACTCGTATACAGTAGTGCTTTTGGTGTGTGGCCTAGAACGCTCATAGGCACCTTTACGCACAGCTTTTAAGCTTATCCTTGCCTGCATAATCAAATAGTCTTGCCTGATGGATCTGATCTCGCAGGAGGCGTTCATATGTGAGGCTGGATCGGTCCGAAGCACACCCTATGATGAAAACATTTAGCTAATGTCATTTAAGTCTCCGTGATCTCCCCGGTTGGTTCACCCAAGACTACACCCCCTTACTTCTAGTACTGATCTTCTTCTATATTTCACTTGCTGTTGACAAAACTTCATAATGAAATTTGAAATTGTCGTCGTCTTGTTCCTAGGTACCATCGCCCAAGCGGTCCCTCGGGCGATGGTGGTTAGTGAGGGCAACGAGTATTTGCGGGACCTTGAGGTAAGATCAATAACGTCTTTCTTATTACACGTATATGTGAGACCATAATAATTCTTGTCAAAAACTCCAGCTAAAGAACGAAATTGCCGCTGGTACGGGTGGCTCAGCCCCTGAATGGGTTGCTCGACCTAAAGGCCAGAAGATACCTCCATCCGGCCCTAGTAAGAAGGGCAACTGAGGTACGTGAATATTTGAACGACCGGTCTTTCGACATATACTGAAGTTCTTGAGAAGCAGGTTTCGGCCTTCGTATTCGACGTAGCGGGAGACTTGCCACCAAGGACTCTGATGTTACTCAACATTCGTTTGAGCACCGGAACCAGTATTTATCGACAGGAAATTGCCAAACACGGCCGTCACTTTCTTTCTCGAACCCCGAACCTCTGAAATTACCAGGCCTCCATACGCTGGCCTTATTTCTCGTCGACCAAAATATATGGCGGGACAATCGAGAGGAGTTCTCTGACTTTTGTCGATTAGGGATAGGGTTGGACAAGAGCTGTGGCCGTGTCTGTCTCGTCAGCGCAGACTTTCCTTCGCCAACGGAGGCGGAAACTGCTGTTGAGACTTCATTTTATCATTGTCGTTCTCTCACAAACGAGCCTGGGCTTCCCGACATTCTTTTGGGCTCAATGTTGACTGGTCAACTTTTATGCAAGGGAGCCCTTCTGCTCGACACAGTCAGACGATAAAAATGCACTAAAAAGCAATTGGAAACTGCACCATGCTTAATAGCTATGGTGAATGCATATAAGGCTCGGCACCCTGAAGAAACTCGTCAACTCGCGTCCTGTAACATATCTTCAGCCAGAAGTGTCAAAACGCGCTCGGCAACCAGTAGGACCGTCCACCTTCAGAAGAACATTTTAAGAAGACGACGGCGCTATATCACTAGAGCCTGTTTGAAAAATGGTTGATGTACTTCATATCCCAGTGTTCACCTTGATCGCCTTAGTGTGGAACTGTAGGGTATTGCCGGAAGGCGCATTTGGAACTTATAATCACAGCTCAGAGTCCGCCAGATGAATTCCGACTGGTTTATCCGCTCAAGGTAAGCCAAAACCCCCTTCTCCGAGCCAGATCAGACGACATGGAACCGTTTCCAACCAGTACGCCACAGCGCCACGGGTGCAGCAGTCTGCACGGGCTTCCCATCCTTTTCACATGCGTCAGCAAATGCATCCAGAAAGCTCATCAACCTTTCGCTTGGGAGCACCAGTTTTCTCTCCTGTGGCCAAGCAACGTTCATCTTTTCCAATAGGCGAGAAAGGCAGAAGGAAAATGAGGTTTGCCTCAAACGGATGACAGTTCGCTTGAGCTTGGGCATTTTTCGGATCCGCGTCTTGCCTTGGTGAAACGAAACACCTACCAGACCACTTCCCGGTGGGCGCTCGGCCGAGCGGGGGTGAGGAGGTCGACACCAGGACCGCTTGAGGCCCAGCCGCATCTTTCGATCCTTGAAACATTTTTCTAGCAAGAAAACCGACAAAATGGAAAGGTCCAAGAGCACATGCGCCCCAAGATAGACTTAGTCCTGTCACACGATGACAGGGTGCACGGATGGATCAGCAATCTGCAGCGTGTGTCATGATATTTCCAGTCTGAAGAAGTCATGTCTGTCTTGGATGTCGTGCCTGACTGACCTATCCGCCCGGATCCGAACCCCAATATCTCCGCTGCAGGCCAGCCATCTACCGTACATGAGAGTTTTGCGCGATTATTTCTTGCCTATTTCGACCAAAGTTAGAAAGAGACTACAAAGGGAAGCAGAAAATCATGAATCACACCAGTACTACTGCGTCCAATTGCGGAGGAAGATCGACCGCACCGGCATTCTCATGCGCATCTAGTCGTCCTCGGACGTTTGTGCTCGAGCCGACGGGACGGACACTACCCGTCACGTAATGGCCTACCTGCGACAGGAGAGCACAGCTAATAGGGAGACAAACTGCCTACTTGCTAATTTAGCCTCAGTACGTATGGCATGCATGGCATGATGGGCACTCGATCCCAGATTTGGTCCGTGTCATTACATGTCATGTTAGATCTTTGCCAAGGCCCTCTCGACCTTTACCGGCTCTTAATAACCCCTCCCCTCGAAGTCGACAAGCTCGAAAGCTTGCTCGAGTCAGCTACTGAATGGCAGGGACTGCCCTTCAATTATCCTGAGCGTTCAGCCCATATTCCAGTACTAACCATCCCGCTGGAATCCGTCGTTCTCGTTTCGTTTTTGCCAAACGCAACAACACTTCTGCTTATTACCTGACCACAGCTCACAATACTACGACGGCATCTTGACGATAATGGTTTACACAGGGAAGCCCTCCGGAGGGTGCAAGTTGTGCAGGATAAGGAAGGTGAAATGCGACGAGGCGAAGCCATTTTGCCAAAGATGCACCAAGTCGAAACGCCATTGTCCCGGCTACGGCGCTGTTGTCCGCGACCAGGGCAAGTCGGCCGAGAAGCTGAAGAAGATGAGGTCCGGGAGCTCCGACAGCAACGATGCTATCGACCCATCAATACCGATCAAGAGCGTTGAAGTAGATGACTGGTACTTGGATACGACGGCCATTACCACAAGGCGAGGTTCCACGCCCAACTTCAGATTGGGCGACAAGCAAGGCGACCTGATGAGTGTATTCGAGAAGGTACCTGGAGGGTTGATGGACTCGTTGGATGAACAAGCTTCATGTCTTTTCTTGTCTGAATTCGTCAATGTGCCCTTAACACCGACGGCACGCGGGTATTACGCCTTCTTACCACGATTCCTCGGCAGCGGGACGGTATCGATATGCCTTTCACAGGCTTTCAAGGCCACATCCATGGCAGCATTAGCTATGAGGCAGTCGAAGGGTATGAGAGGTACAGCACTGCTGCGCGCCCAGGAGCATCACATCAAGGCATTGAGGGCGGTCGGGCAGGCCATCGCGGACCCCAAGGAGATGAGAAGCGACCAGACGTTGGGCGCCGTAATCATGCTGGCATTCTATGAGGTAATTTGTTGTCCTTGTCTCTTATGTGAACATTACTGACTTGTAACCTCGACAGACATTAATGTCACAAGACTCGATGAAAGAGTACATCAGTCATCTCAAGGGCGCCGCGCGGATCGTGCAGATGCGTGGTCAGCAGTGCCTGGAAACAGTCGAAGGGAAAGAACTGTTTGCAATGACGAGGAATCAATGCCTCTCCGTGTCCAACATATTCAAAGAAGCCGAAATGTCCAGTTATTCGTGGCTACTTTACAACGAAGCCATCCAGCAAAGCAACAAGCCCACAGTGGACATCAGCCTTATGGCCAGTCAGATCCAGCAGGCCGTCGACGGCATCATCGCCAAAGCCAGCTCCCCTGGTCCCGAGGCGATCGAGAAAATGATGGAGCTGGTTGCAAAGGCACGAAGATTGGAGGCAGAGTTTCGCAAAATCAACGACAACAACCCGAGTCCTACGTGGAAGGTCGAGACGGCGGAATACGTATTCGATCGAACCGATGAAGAGCTCGATACGGAGCCGACTTTCGAGGGACAGGTGTACAAGTTCTTCAACCTTCCGATGGCTGTGTTGCATCTCGTCACTTGGTGCACTCATCTCAATTTGATCACAACCATGATGCGAGCATCGTCATGGCTCGTCTCGGCTGGGAAGGAAATGTTCGAGGACGATGACGAGTATGATGAGCTAAACCGGGTAGCCACCACCCGTGTTGAGGATATTGTTGGGGCAGTTCCGTACTTCTGCAGTTGGAACGGGTACGGAGTCATCGTGTCACAGTTTCCCTGCGGTACCACCAAGCCTGATGACCCTCTCAAGGGAGAGGCTGGGCTCATCGTTATGTGGCCGGTGGCCATGGCCATGAAGAGCGAATGGGCAACAGCACGACAGAGACGATACCTCAGGGGAAGGCTTCGATACATCGCAGACGTATCCGGCATCAACCAGGCGCGGTTCTTTGTCAACGAAGTATAATCAGTTTTGGTTTTTGGCAGGGCTGTAGCATTTGGGATGACATCTGGGTTGATTTTCAAGGGCGCTAGACGAGATACCACTCAGCAAACGGCGCTGGGGTGACGGCTAATGTGAGCTTACGATCTCGAGTTCGACGGTCACGATTATTGCATGATTCAATGGACAACTTTTCGGTTAGGATAATTGACAGTATTGAAGAGCGCATACTCACCAGCCATGCCCTTTCACCCATGAAGACATCGCCGAATCGAAGTTAGTCTCAGCGCAATCACCAGTCAGGAGATTCCAAATGTGACGTCTACATATTTCCGAGGTTCGCACTCGCATTGGCCGGGGTTTTCGTACAACATGCAGTTTCTGACAGCTGCATTAAGACATAAATTTAGCATCTTTACCCAAAAGAATGAAGTCTGCATTCTGCAGTGTCCAGGCTTTTGCCGTCGGCGATAGGACGCCCTGCAATACCTAGTCCCCCTTGGGCTAGGCGGCTTGGTCGATAGTTTCATCCCATGATCTCCCGAACCAGCTTGCGTTTCGGCCGTTCATTAGCTGCAGGGCTCCGAGGCTGTCCAAACTGTGATTAGATTTCTGACTGAAAGGGCTCGGCAGCTCGTGAGTTGTGGCTGTGCAACGATGCTGCCGGCAGCATTACGGCGTCGGGAAGAGGGTAACTTGGTTTTCCGGATGTGATTAACGCGTTTATTTTCCTACTGCAGGCAAATAATGATATTCAATCGGTTTCGAATAGCTATTTGGATGCATATGTATTCAGCATCGTTGCGTTAGAAATTCCTGATTTTACAATGTGCGAAAAATTGAACGGATACGGGCCACCTCCGGTCTCGCTTTCGCGAAGCAATAGCTTTGGACAGTCAAGCTGCGTTATCGTTCAAAGATGCTTCCAGTGGGCGCCGGTAAAATGCTTAAGTGAGCTGCTTCTACAGTACCTTCTGCACTCCTATTCCAGACGAACCAAAGCACACATCACCGTCAGACCACTCTCCCAGCACGGGCCGTTGAAAGGGCGGCACATCGCCGTTCGAGTCCGTCGGCGGGTCTATTCATCCCACAAATTCCGTGCAGAAAGATCTACGTGACCTGGGAAATCAAAAAATTCGTCCGTGGTCTCGTCTCCGGTCTTCAGCTATTCGAAGATGACGAGATCGGGCCTTGTCGCCAGGGGAGAGGCTCTGAGGAAGTCGCATGGTTTACCAGGGATACTAAGCGAGTTAATGCTAATTCAACCTACATGCGATCTCATGTACATCTTCCACATATAGTAGCCTGGCTTGAAGTTGTGACGTGATCTGGTCCGAACTTCGGCTACGACCTGTGGCGAACGCGATAGCGAGGAGGACCCCAGGGAGCAAATGTTGACGATCTCGTTGATTTCAAGTCGATAATACCGTTATTGAAATGCACGAAGAAGTATTTTACCCGAAGTCTTGGAACCCGCGCTCAAGGTGCAGCCGGCGGGATATGCACAGATGGGTTCTAGCATTTTGTGCCAAGGGCCTTTGTTTGCGCCAAAGAGTTGCGATGAGCATTGGTTGGCTCCGAACCACCGAAACATGCTCGGATGTCGTTCGCGTTCGAAGAAGGATCCCGAGATCCTCGCAAACAGGTTATTTGAAATGTTCTCTGAAATTTGAATCATGCTAAATTCCTGGTTACCAAGTATTACTCATGTGCTGTAAATAACGGCTACCGTAATATTTGGCACGTTTGTTGTAAATGATGTCGCAGAGGCTGATCTTACCTTTTATCATGGGGCGATTCAATGATGCGGGCGCTTTTCACTGAGATTGGAACCTTTCAAAACGATCTTTTATCAAGTGCATACTTTACTCGGTCGCCTGTTGCCCGCTTAAGCCTTCACTATACCCCATAACAAGATGCCATCATGCATGATGGCCCACGGTAATTATAGAAAGTACATAGAAGAGGCAGGCCAATTGTTGCTCTCGACTATTGCCCCCGAGATGGTATACGTAGGCTTTGTGTTACTCTTTCCTGTACTTCTGTCCGTATTCAGCCGATTTCTCCATTGGTTACTGGACGATTTTGTGTGTTCTGGGCCTAGATTAATCGCATCGTCAGTTTAAATTCATAAAATTCCTGGAACCGAGATGTCTGCGTCCTAGTACTTAAAAGTCAGCTCTCCTACTGATGGTCGTTGGCAATTGTGAAACGGGAAGACGAGTCGCGAGAGAACGACCGTAACAAGTACTTTTCATTCCCTTTGATAGTTAGTGTGAACCATCAAACGCCCATTTGACTGCATTGCCCCTGATCTGAACACATCTATAAAAAGGTGTAGGTGATTCTCCCCTGAGGAGATGAGACGCAGGGCAATCGCAAGACTTAATCTTCAGTGGCCAGTCACAGTCGAGCTTCTCAGCTTCTTTGGGTCTGAAGCATTCTCCTCGCCTTGCCTCAACTCTTAAGTTAACCTCATTAGCTTCGTCTTTCATCGTTCGAAGGAATGTGTGTGCGTATTCTAGACCAAACAAGTCAAGCATAATGCCTGGCAGCATCGGTACAATAACGTCCGTCATCATCGCTTGTCTCAAAGTATTCCGCTATCGAAACTCCCCTGCATGACATATCCATCCCTAAAGTTGTCCTGCCTACTTGCTTTATACTTCCCTGCGAAAGTTGAACAGAGGGTGACTGAAAATAAGCATGCTGAATGCTAAGGCTCAGCTATGTAGAGACCCGATTAGCATATAGTTCCCTTTTTCTGAGGTTACTCGACATCACTTTGAGTTTCACCAACCATCCTTTAAAGTCACTAGCTAACAACTCATTGTCATACCTCAGCTGGCCTTCAATCACCAAAACGTTTCAATATGCATGGATGGTTTCCGCTCAGTCACCAGGAGAGACATCGCTCTTTCCCTAGCTTGTCCTCGACGATTTAATAACCTTTAAATACTTGGAACTTGAGGGTAACATGGAGATTCTTCAGACAGATGCAAACATATGTAACCCATTTGGTAGACCGTCCGCTAATAACGTCGCTGACTGTATGCGTGAGCGAGACATCGCAAACACTTTCATTAGCGCGAGCCACAGGATGAAAATTCATCAGATATTCTACATTCTGTCATCACCCGGCATATATTGCGGCCTAATGAACGTTCCTAAAAATTCCCAACTCACGGTCAATCCCCGTCTCTGGGCAAGAAGTTGACAGGGTTACTGATTCGAGGCGGTGCCACAGCGAGAGTATCAGATCTACTTTAGTCGCCAATACCAGTCACAAACTGGATATATCTGTTCCTATTCTGCTGAAGTCAATACCTTCTGTTATCCTCAGCATTCCATGTTCGAAGGGATGATGTAGCTGGCTTGACCCCAGGCGCATGATCATTCACAAGCTTCAGCTATAAAAAAACAGGACTTGTCATCTCTTACTACTCGACAAGCGATGGCTCTGACCCACTCGCCTTCTAAATAATAGTGTCTATCGTGACGTGCTTAGCCGGGCTAGGAACTGAGCCCCTATCAGACGTGTGCCGCTGACGATGAAAAAAGGGGAGATGTAAGTTTTTCAACGGTGCTATTGCCCGCCATCCGTTATTGGTCCTGCTTATTCCGCGTGAACAGCATCCAATGCGACCAAACTCTTCGCAAAGTGCACCTATTCGGCATGAACACCCGTCACGTAGGCGCCGGAGCCTCTTGCATGCTGAACAATATTTCTCGTGGTCCAGGCTACTCGGAGATTTCCTCTGCGTGGAGAACTTCGGGAAGTATGAAGCCTCTCATCCCATTTCTACATTTACCGCTATTCAATTCTGATAGCATTCTATAGCGAACACATAAAAACGAATGTGCGTGTCTCGAATGTTACCATCAACGGCAAATGAGGGCAATCTCTGGGCCCAGTATTCGCGGACTCTCACGTTTTCTTACGATCGAACTAGTCGCAGTACAGCGTAGAGCTCCCATATTGACGCCGTCTCGCATTGACGAATCGGCATGCACCGCTCCGCGCATCTCGCGTCGTCTTCGTCCATCTATACAGCGTTGAACAAATTTCATACAGAGGCGTCTATTACAAACGGTATCTCACAGCAGGATATTTGACATTCCCCGCGTACTACAAAGGCTAATCATGTGTATCTTCGGAGAGTATACCAGCTCCAATCGCCAACCATGTTCAATTTGAGTTCAAAGCACGATACATCCTTGCACCGAATCCTAATTATACACATATGAGTTTTGCTCCAGAGCAGCAGTGAAAGCGTATCAAAAGGCGAAATCGCCAAATGACTCTGCGCACGCTGATCCCTACAGCGCAGTATTCCTTCGAGAGGACTTGGAGGATACAAAGCGGCCTCGATGTCCCAGACTGAGTTTCGTGGGCGCAGAATCTGGTCGTTGTCCGAATGAAATAACTTTGATAGCTTGAGTTCACCTTGGATCAGCCCCAAAAGACACCGGAGGCGAACACCGTGATCTATCCCACAGAACTGGCCTCTTGCATCACTCCCATCCATCCCCTTCAATATGTTCCTAAGTAGCACAACATAATACACCGATGACGTGCCCCAAACATCAAGATTGCCAAGATCAGGTTGCGAAACAGGATGTTATTGGAAAAGCCCGAAGGTTGACCACTCAATTCTGATCGGGATAGAATGTATCAACTGATGACATCGATTCGAGCGATTTGTTGCGTGGCTATTACTTGTCATGGAAATTGGCGTCTTTTATACTTCTACACGCCCGACATCTCTCGCGTGTGGATGGACAGCGTATCCCGCTCCGGTCCCCACCATCGACACCGGCATCGACACCGGCATCGACATCCCCATATGCCGGCTCCGCCCCGTCTGCCCGATCCGGACATATCACCCCGATACCCAGCACTACTCTCGCATCACTCACAGTTCAGCGTCAAACAAGGACCTCAAATCTCACAAAGCATTCAAACATTATGCATTACTATGTCCAAGTCCCTCCGCCATCCCCATCCCCTTTCCCAACACCCTCCTAACAGCGTTAGGCTGACACCATCGTTCTATGTCTCCCATCACCATCCTAAGCCGCACAAAGCGTCAACGTCACATCCCCATCGCTCCCACAAACCTTCACCTGGCTTCCCCCCGGATTCGTTCCCGCCGCCCACACAATCTCGCCACACCCAGCCTTCCCCTTGACCGTGATCTTCTTGCCCGCAAACGCGTCCCCGAACACCGTGCTCAGATCATACCACACCTGGCTGCCGTCCAAGTTATACGCGAAGTTCAGCTGCGCGGCGCCGGTGTACAGCCCGTCTCTTGCGTTCGTGACCTTCAGCGACTTGCCGCCGGTGGTCGCGTCCCGGACAAAGGTCTCGCCGTAGGAGCCGCCGTTGGGGGAGAGCGTGTTGGCGGCGGAGACGGAGCCGCCGACGGACCAGAGGGTGACTTCGGTCGGGCAGCGGTTGACGACGACGGCGCGGCCGAGGGCGTTGGCGCCGAGGGCGAGGGTGAGGGGGAGGAGAAGGGATGGGAGCTGCATTGTGTTTTTGTGTGGGTTGGTGGTTTTGAGAGGTTAAGACTGTAATGAATGAGGTTGTGTTGATGATGAGCAGAACGGGAGTTAAGTATCGAACGTTCCGTGGACTTATATACCTGGAGCAAAGTAGCAATGACGACGGAACAGACTTCAGGACATCGTCGGCTTCCTCGGGCGATATGCCCTACAGCCCCAGACCCAAGACAAAATACGAGCGGTCGATCCGTACTGTCATGACATTTCCCAAACAGGTCGACAGGCCACCAAATCCTCACTCTAAAGCACACCGACAACACCACTCGCCTCCAGCGATCGAGACGATCACCCTCTCAAAATCGCCGAACCAAGACAAACCCACCCCAACAAACCACCCACGATGTCACGGCACTCAGGACGAACACGAGGCTTAGTAGATGAAAAATGACGGTGTGGGATCGCCATCACCAAAATCATCATAACCGCGTGACGAGCGGAATACGAGATTCTGCGCCTGCATGCAACGTCGGCTGCGGAGCCGCTCAGCATTGGCGTTGCCGTTTGTGGGCGCGCTTGATTTTCCCCTCCCCTCTCCCCGGTGGGCTGACAAGATGGGTCAGATCTGCCGCGCCTTTCCCCGCATCTCCGGCGCGGCTCTCGGAGGCATCTGCAAGCTGTGCCTCTCGTGCTTATTCGTACCCGACGACTGCGAGAGGAGGGGCGGACGAAGCTAGCGCCGGGCGGGATGGGCAACTCTTCCTTTGTCGTGTCCAAAATAGCATCTCCCAGCTTTCAGCTGAACACGGTAATTGACAACATCAGAGACACTTGACGTTGAAAGTCAGACATGCATGGGACGGTTTAGCCCTTGCTTCAGCTGAGCTTTCCGCTGTTGGGCAAGGGACGAAATATGACCCCCAACACATATCGACGAGAACTGGTGAGCTGGGCGGGGTTCGTTCAGGAGCTTAGCGTGGACGCCAAGCATCGTACCACTCCAGGTAACGTTGCGGTGGTGGATTGAGGTACAAACAGAATTGGTATTAGAAGGTAGAAAGATCAAGTTCTTGTCGGGTATATTCACGTTCCGCCGTCCCAGTTGCGCCGATTGCGCCAGCATTCCCAAAACCCTTTTCGAATCGTTTTCCAATACAAGCAAACACGAACGGTCCTCTCGGGTCCTTCATCGCGGGGGTATCTTACATGTAAATCTCATAATCCACAAGGCCTCCCGCAGCCATCACAATATGTAAAAGAGAAATCGTACTGCAACGTCTCACACGCCCACTTGGGCGATGGGGATTCAAGAAAAGTTGGGAGAACCAAAGGTCGGCATGGTGGAGCCTTCTTTCTTGCGCTCTCTCTTTGCGTAGATCAGGCCACAGACGTTGCAGAGGGTACTGGGGCCGTCCGGGCCGGGCCGCCACTCGGGGGTGTCGACGCGGTGGCACTTGTGGCACGAGAACTCGACCTTGCGGCGGTTCTTGGTGCGGCCGGCGGTGCTCGTGCTCGCGTAGTCGGGCATGGCCATGCCGGCCTGGCTGGTGGAAGGGCCGACGGCGCCGAACTGCTCCTCCATGCTCTTTCGCTTGTGATGGCCCGGGTCGTCCTTCCGGAGGGCCATGATCTGGCTGATGTCGCGAGCGATGCCATGTGACAGCCTGGTCATGGCGCGTATGTCGCTGTCGCTGGGCAGGGCCTGGTCGTTGGTGGTGTCATAACCACCATCGGGGCCGGGGCCGTTGTAGCCGGCGAAGTTTTCCGTCAGGCGAAGCAGCTGCTTTGCGCCATGGCGAATCTGTAGGACGAAGGGAATGTTAGAATGGAGCTGATGTATTGATGACAGAAGGGGACATTGTAGGATGATGGTGGAGGTGGGCAGGGTAGATAAGGATGATAAGCAGATAAGGCAGCAGTACAGCAAGTGGAAAGGACTCACGCGTTGATGGCTCTCGCCCTGCTTCAGGTGATTGAAGGAGAGGCGAGGAGGGGTGGCAGAGTCTGCTTTTCCATCGCTACTGAGATCGCCGCGGGAGCCGGATGCCGCCGATGATGCCGGGTTGGGTTTGGGGATACCGGCGGCGGCGGCATCGCGGGCTCTGCGGGACGACTCAGATCTCGACGGTGAAGCGGATCGTGAACTCTTGGGGCCGGAAGGCATCAATCGAGCCGGGGGCCCACGGGCGGGTCGAAAGCAGAGGCTTCGCACGTGGGGCCGCACGGTAATGGCGTGGGACGGAATTTTGAAGAATAGGATGGGGAAAATGATGGGAAAGTCGAATGTCTGTATCTGAATGTGATCGATGCGGGAGCGGCCAGGCCCGGCGTCGTCACGGGGGTGGGCTGCGCAGCGCTGCGACCGCGCGCGGTGGGCGGAGCGAGACGATCGACCGAACGGCGGCAGCAGATCAGAGGTCGGACGGCGATAGCGCCGGAGGATAAATGAATTAAACGAATAAAGTGATGCAGCGACCCTCGGCGGTTCTCTTGGGGTGCTGCACAGGCGCACACGGCGGCCAGGGATTGAATGCGGCCGGTGGAGGGTGAGGGTGGGCGATTGCGATGGCAGGTAGTGGTGCTCGATCTTCGGACGTGAAGCAGGAGATCGAGATCGAGGTTTCTTCGAGCGAGCGCTCTTTTCTTTAAACGGGCTGGGAACGGGAAAGTACCTGAACTCTGTGTGTGGCAGGAGGGGAGGGGCGAGGGGGGAGGGGGCGACTTCCTGCCTGTTCTTTGCTTTGCCAAAGTGACGGACATGGCGGCAGGTGCCAGGGAAGGGACCGGCCGGGTCTCAAAAGCCAGGAAGGGCCTGTCCACTTAGTAAGGCCGGCAACTGCCTCTGTTAGAGCAAGCCATGAAGAAATGCAGGCGCTGCAGCCAAAATGCAGGCAGAAAGGGAAGCAACGGCACACGCAGGTCCAAAGACCACTATCAGGAGGAGGAGCTACGGGCATCCATGAATCCCACCTGTCCATGGCGAGGGCAGGCACGGGAAATGCGAACATCAGCACAGCAGCGGGGAGCGGCATGCTCTGGACCCTGAAAACTGTGAACTGTGGGAAGGCACCACAGAAAGCCACAGGTGGCGACACCCCTAATCGTCCAATCGTGTCTCTGGATGAAGCCAACGGGGCCCGTCGGCTTCCCGCCAGTGGAGCAAATCCTCCTGCAGAGTCACGTTTTTCTGCAGGTTCGGGCAGTTGCAGGTGGCCCGAAGCTTATGTAACCGCCTACTAGTGCCCTTCGCTTGAGACCCTGATTCTCCGCTTCGGGTTAAGGCCCCGCCCAAGCAGCCCAAGGCAAGATAACGGCTAACCGGCGGGGATGCTCCTTCTCTCGACGGGTGCCATTGGCGGAGCGAATTCCGGAGGAAAGGCTCCACCTGCTGCTTCCCGTCTTTTCATTCCCCGATGCTGTTTCCCGTTTGTCAACTTCACCTGATTGTGGCTGTAGCAATTGCATGTTTTGCTGCTGCTGTTTGTCACCGGTGAATGTTAACCGTGATACTCGCAGCTGGACGAGTCTTGGTGACTCGCAACTAGCCTCAGAAAAGACGTGGCCCTTCAGCCCAAGCCACGGCACTATCACGTTGCGCTACGGCAATTCCGCTGGCGCTATCAGAAGTTTAATCCCTCTTTTTCTTTGCAGTTGCAGTGTCTCCTCGGGGAGCATTATTCGGCAATACTCTCTGCCAGCTAGGAGACGCAACGTTCAGGACCTCATCTAAACCAATATGTATTATGCGTCGTAACTACTTTTGATAATGAATTATATCCACTTCTAAGATTTCCCCGTATCCCTCTACAACTCATCACGCCCCCAAGTGCTGTACCACCCGCCCTTCCTCTCACAACCCCACGACTCCCTCTTCGCCGGATCGCCCCCCTTGAACTTCGCCGCCGCCGGGTACGCACACAAAGGCCTCGTCGGCGCCTCGCTCTCGTTGCCCCCGCTCAGCCTAAACCCATCCAGCACCTCGGGAAACGCCCCCTCCTCCACCCACGCCCGCAGCGTCTCCAGCCCCTTGAGCGGGTAAAACGTCCCGTTGAGCCCGTAGCAGTGGTACACCCCCGGCGCCTCAAAGTGCCGGTAGTACCGCCCCGCTCGGCCGTCCCTCTTCAGCACCTTGTCGTAGTAGTCCCTCGACGTCCGCATCGTCACGCACTCGTCCGCCAGCCCGTGCCAGCTGATCATCTTGCCCCCGCGCCGCTTGAACCCGCTCAGGTCCGGGTCGTTCGCCCCGATGAGCGCCTCGTACTCCCGCCGGCTCTGCGCGTACGCCGCCTCCAGCTCCGCGTAGTCCATCCCCGCCACGTCGTACCCGGGGTCCTTGTGCACCAGGTTCCGGATCCACTCCACGGACATCCGGAACGGGTGCCCCGTACACGGCGCCCCCGGCACGCTGCAGTTCACGTTCCCGAGCCCGAACCGCCCCGTAAACGGCGCCCCGATCGGATACCCCTTCTCCAGCCACAGCGGCTTCCCGTCTTCGTCGTGCGGGCCCCTCCAAATCTCCCGCGCAATCTCCGCCGCCGCCGCAGACATCTCCATCACCCTCCCACCACCACAGTCCAGCTCCCGCCCAACCACGCTCGCCGGGTCAAAGTCGCACTTATCGGGGTCCGCAATCACATTATCCTTCACCCCGTCAATCTCATCGCACGCCTCCACCGCGAACTGCGTCATGAGCACCATCTCGCACACGTGCGGGTACACGCCCATCCGGTTCATCACGAACTGCGGCCAGTACGTGCTCACGATCAGGCTCGGCTGGTTGACCGCCGGCGCGCCAGACAGGATCCCGTCGTAGTCTTCCGGGTACCGCTGCGCCTCGATGATGCCCTGCCGCCCGCCCGTCGAGCAGCCCGCCCAGTACGCGTACGCGGGCGCCCGGCCGTAATATTGGGTGATGACCGCTTTGGCGATCACCGTCATGTCGTGCACCGAGACGTGCGCGTAGTTCTCCAGCAGCCGCGAGTTCACCGTCCCGTCGGCGTTCAGCGCCCACGGCGCCTCTTCCCAGCTCGTGGTGTCGTGCCCCGCATCCGTTGCGGCCGCTACGCATTCCAGTCAGCCCTCAGCATTCCTCGCAAATCAAACCACGTGCAAACCGCAGAGACATGCCATAACCACAGGAATTCGAAGGACACCTGAACAGAAAAAGAGACTCACCCGCATACCCCTGCGCGACCCTCACCCCGAACGCCTCGCTGCCAAACTGCCCCGCCGAGTACCCTCCCCCACCAACGCCGACGAACCTCCCGTTCCAACTACCTTTCCCTCCTTCGCCCGCCAGCGGCAGCCACACCTGCACCCGCGTCAGGTCCTCGAACCCCGCGTGGACGTACTCGACCGTGACGTTGCAGAAGCTGACGCCCGAACTCGGGATGGCTGCGCGGCCCTCGGGCGACGTGGGCGTGAAGCGCAGCCCACGGACGGGCGTCGCGAGGACCCTCACCAGGACAGCGCCCGGGAGGGGATGCTGCGAGAGGGTGAACGTTTCTGGGGCGCATCGTTCCGTTGCTGTCGCTGTGGATAACGCCGAAAGGGCTGTGAGGAGGGCTGATATCCTCCAAGGCGTCTTCATTTTCGCGGCAATGAGAGATGCAGATCCTCTTGCTTGGGATTTCCTGGACTGCTCTGTTTC
Source organism: Colletotrichum sp. COLG31 (assembly GCA_009800995.1). Lineage (NCBI taxonomy): Eukaryota > Fungi > Ascomycota > Sordariomycetes > Glomerellales > Glomerellaceae > Colletotrichum > Colletotrichum sp. COLG31. The sequence continues at coordinate 1,091,276 of VNWS01000007.1, read as the reverse complement.
TGTATTTGGATCTCCTCTCTTTTCATTCAATTAGGCCGGGTTTCCCGGGGGAGGCGACAGTCTCCCACACAGGTGTGTCGAAGGGCGGTGGTGCTCAGACGCTTCTTGGCCTGTGACAAAACGCGACTTCTTCTTTCGGCTTTGATGCGTCGCGGAAAAACATCAGGCTCAGACGAAAGAACACGGGTTCGGGGATATCGAGGATCCCGTTTTCCCGCATGAAGGTTCCCTCCCAATGTTCGTCGTAATGAGGGTCGCCTGCCTTGATAAATATCTAGTGGCAAAGGCGAATAGTTGAAAATGAGATGGACTCGTGGTTTAATTAGAGCCGGAAGGCGGACGGCATAGAGAAGTGTTGGCAATGCAGCTATGCGGGTGTTAGACTGCCTTTTAGCACCATCTTGATGTCGGATGTGTGTCTCTGGAAAAGCTAACCCCACATGGGTCACATGCGGAGGACGCACTACGCCGGTGCGAAAGTGCTAGCTGACTTGATGCGAGGACACGTCAACAAGGCTGGATTAGAATGCGACTGCTGCAAAATGTGTCGTTGCTTTCTTTTCGTTGCCTCGATATGCAACCGGGGCGATACGGGATCCCGAGATCTCGAGATGCGGGTGAGAGTGTGTGGGGCGGCGGCCCGCGGTCCAGCCATCCCCGCTCACTCGTCTTTCCGCCAAGAGAGGCGGTAATGCAAGTCTCGGCTGGCTTTTGCACTATGCCGTGGTCTCGTGTAACTGCGTTGTCATGCTTGAAAACCACGCTCATGTGAGAAAAGAGGGCATCGACAAAAGGTCCAGGGGCATGGCTTGAAAGGCGACAGAGAACGGAAAGAAGGAGTTGAATACGGTCCGAGGCGGGAAGACCGAGTGAAGCCGTCGTTGGGATAGAGTATGCCTTAGTCACTTGGGCTTTGACTTTGGAGGATTTCTGGTGGATTGGGATTCCGATTATAATTGTCAACTCGAATGATTATCAGATTTGGCTTAATTATGGTGGTTTTGGCGACCATGGAGCGATTCTGTGACGTACCGGAGCACGGAGACAACGGAAAATTCGACGGCGGCATTTTCAATCTTCAAATTCCAGCCATCGCCAGCTGGATACTGTGCATCCACACTCACGACACCTACCAAGTCACCGGTTGACGAACACCACAGACTCCGAAGCAGGGAATACGAAATCTGAGATGCACGTAACCAGACGACGAGGCATCGTAACCGTGCACCTCAAGCCATCACGAGGAAGGTCCTCCATGGCTTGCAACACCCAGCATGGCCCTGCAGCAGCGAGACTCGAGGCCATTAAGTAGTCCGGCAAAGCCAAGTCCTCTCATAATCAATTCCAGTCATCATCACCGGATTCCATACCGGAAGCCGGAGTGAGCGGTGGAACCTGAGCAAGGAACACGCATCAGTGCCACTTTTGAAATTCTACAGCCAGATCTAGAATTCCCTTGGCACTCTTACACGGTGGAACCTCCAATTTACCGCCCGAATCTGCCGAACGGGTTGCAACTTGCGCCGACTCTCTCTCCTGTTCAGCCTCCAAGCCTCGAAAATCGCTGACACCAGGTTTGATCATCTAAACTCTGAATGGCAGTTCAACAAGGGAGACCACGGCCAAGGCCAACGCCACGCAGCCAAGCTGTCGCGAAGCCTGTCACGGGGAAAACGGACGGTGGTGGTGGTGGTGGTGGTGGGCAGCTGCCAAGATCCATTTTGCCTTTCGGGCTTGTTCATCTTGGCTTTTTCGTTCGAGATGGGTGACGACGTTATCCAGTCGTCTGGCACAAGACATGCATATTCTCCGACAACCAAGTCACACACACCACCACCGCCAGAGTACCAAGAAGAAGGCCCCTTTCCATCCCCACGTGTTTCCAACCACAAGCCCGGTTTTTAAACAATAAGGCATGTGGATTGCGGAATCAGTTTGAGAGCGTCGCACACACACGCATGTGGACCGACAAGACAGTAAGCGGCGTCTGCGGTGGTAGGCCGTCGTCGTCGTCTAATAAATGTCCCCGTGTCGCCGGGTTGTGGGATTATGGGCAGATGTGCTAGGGGGTCTTCACTGAGCGTGCTGTAAAGTAGGGGTTCATGCGACCTTTTTACCCGCAGATCCTCCTTGTTTCAGGAGGCTGAAACGGGTCGTTGGGCGCGCTGGTGGTGAGATCCCCCCACCGAGCTGATGTGCTTCCGCCGCAGGACTCGCGGCAGGACCACGCGGTTTTGTGACATTCTGAAGTGATGCCGATGGGAGCACGAAGCCAGGTATGTCTGGTGAGTTTTCAGGCTTGTGAAGAGAAAGGGATGGGCATGAGGTGGGATGTTGGACAGGACGAAAGCGACAGAAACATATCGCTGCGCATCGCAAACCAACCCTGCATATGCAAATGACGAACCATGCTGCCGGGCCCTCGCAAAGTTCAACCCTCGAAAAACCAAAAAGAATCCAGAGTATCTTTTATGATTTCCACCATCAGCCGAGTCGTTCGCAGATCCGTAAATCGGCCGCGTCGACTTGCTTCAAAACTCGTCGTCGTATGTGGCGGTGTAGTGTATGGTAACAGAAACCGCCCGCCCAAACCCATCAAATTGCGCATCCCGGTCGGGTCCAGCCCGTTTTAAGGAACGCGGCCCCGAAACCACACCTTTTTTCTTTTACCTTACTCAATGGGTACCGGGACCCAGGAACCCAGACCACATCCAAAAAGTTGCGGAACGGGGGGCTCTAATTGGTGATTCGCCCAGAGCCACACAACTACCTATCTCCCCCGTTCGTGGTATTTGGGCAAAGGCCAAGATAACGTGGGACCTTGCATTAGCAGCCCCCTACTGAAACTCGAAATGAGATGACATGAGCCCATTCCCAAGCCCACACTTGTCGAAGACGGCCACCCTAACGGCAGTTTTGTGCGAACCCAGACGCGCGCTTCATGCTAAGGGAGGGGACGGGGGTGGTTCCCTTGGCCTTGCTTCTCTCGACAGCCCAGGCCCCGGGACGCTGAGGCGGACGGCGCGGTGGTCCCCACGATAAGGTGATTGCGCAGTTCATTTGTTGCGACGGGGCGGAGACCTCGGGGGAGACAGACAGACACAGGGGTGATGGCGGAACCGGGGGCCCCAATTTCGATGGTTCCCCAAGACTTGCTTTTGTGGTTTTTTATATGTATGGATGCCGCGCTGCTGCTCTCCCGTGTAAGTCGAGGCGTCTCTTGGTCTGTTATTAGTGTCGTCCACGGAGGAACAAAACGCCAACCCATCATTTCTTGATCCCGGTGATCGACATTACATACCCGATCAGTTCTTTTCTTGTCCATTGTTGAATAATATTACTACCGACGTTTTTCTTCTTCTCACAAGCCACCATGCCCGTCATCGATGCGAGGCTCCTCCAGGAGGAAGCTGTTGAGGTTGGGACGTTGTTGATGAAGAGGAGTGTTGATCACACGGTGCTGGAGACGTTAGCAGTTGGTGAGTTCAACGTGAGGCACTGTCGGTCTTCCATAACGTAGACTAACACGGTGACAGCTGCGACGTGCATCTTTGGGGTTGGGGGCTTCATCTACTGGATCAACAGGAAATGAAGAACTACAGCGAGGGTCGATGTAAGTCTCACACAACCATCTCACATTTTACCTTGCCCGATATCTAACAATGCTCCATCAGGGTACAGATAATGGACATCGACACAAGCTCACTTCACTCAATACCAGCCCCCACGAAGCTGCACCGCAGGTTCGACGACTCTACGACGTCAGGTGCAGGACACCAAACCACCGTAATACAATGGTCTTTCATGGCCGACGCCTACCGCAGGCACACAGCCTTTGCCCCCATAATATCCTGCTCGGCTTCACATCTCAGCGAAAAGCGTCTGCTTCATAGACTGCATGGAGAAGCCAGGAAGGACACATCGGCATATGAGCGTTTGCATGTAATAGACAAAAGACAGCCGCCAGCCAGCATAATTTGATACCCTCCCAAAACCACAGATCGTGGTGAGAACTATCCTCCCATACACTCAAGCAACTAGCAACAACTCCCCGCATTGTGAATCATCAACTGTGTTTATAGTCCAAGCTAGGTGAACTCTCACGTTGGCCGGGGTTGCTTGTGCGAATCAGGAACCAGTCTAACTAGTCAAGGCAAGTTGCTAGGGAACACACGCAGTATGGAGAAAGGTATGTTGGTTTAGTCATGATGAGGGGATTGCCTGACTAAGGTCCATGTCATGGGTGGCATGCCGAACGACGGCCGCGATCCCAAAAATATCGCCGAAACGAAACCGGATCTGTGTTCCATCGGCTGCAAAAGTCAGACACGGCGGCATAGGGTTGCGGCCTGCTCGGAAACAAATCGTGACAGCTGCGGGCGCGGCGATCGTCGCTGATGCCGTGGAGAAGGGATCTGCGGAGAGAGTTTGAGGCTCGTTCCGACGGCGACGACACAGGAAGTTGCTAGAAGCGTGACATGCCGAACCTCAACGGGCGATTTGCTGGCCTTTTGGCCGAACAGTCTCGGTAATGAGCCGGTAGAGAATCGTCGCTCGCAGCTGCTGGCGCACGAACATTTCCATTAGGACGGGCAAGCCCTCGAGTCGCACAGTAGCTTGGGAATACCTGCGCTAATACGAGATTCATGAGTTTCACTACTTGTTTCTGGTATGAAGTCACAGATTGTATATGGCCCTCGTATAGTTTGCAAGTCGCGCAGTGTCTTGCATTTCTCTCGGCCAGAAAGATAACCCCACGATGCTCTACGGCAGAAACGCCTTTCATGACATCCGGACATAGCTGTCAACGTTCAACCTAAAAGATCATGAATTGCACGCGTCAGGATGCAGTCGTAGTTATTCCACCGAGATGCGTTATTCCAACGTCAAGAGCTCTTGGGACGAATAAGCTTATTAGTGCTGTTTACCTAGGCCTATGGCGTCTTTGCTGATGACCATTTCGTTTCAGGTGAATTCGAATTAATCTGGGCATTTTGCGACTAGGCAAAGCCAATTCGTATTAAACAGAACATCGGATCAGCCACAAACGGCTAATGCGCGAACGGTTCATAGCGCTAAGACAGTTGCCCCTTTTCTTCATCGATCTGCTAGTCCGCAAACTTCCTAGGCGCATGTCTATTTTCATGGCAAGTCTGGGGATGTCTGTCAACAGTCAATCAGTCACTCAGATGGGGTTGGCAGGTGCGCAGACGTGATGTGAACATTAATGGCAGCTGTCACGCATCATGCACGAGAATCTGAGCAGCTCAGCACCTTATCAAGGCCAGAAGATCCATCTACAATTGCTAATGCTATGGGCAGTCAATAAATAAGCTACAAGATGGTCTGAAGACCAAAGAAACGATGCGCACACAAGCATGACAATGTCATGCTTTCCATAGGTTGGTGCAAGCCACCCACGGTTCTCGACGACGCCCCGCAGACTACGAGACCACGGTAGCTAGCAGCCACGAGCCCGATCGAGTTTCACATACTGACCAAAAGGAGAGGCTGAGCAAGATCGCATCCGATACCCGGGATTCCAGGATTGCGTCCGGCTCAATGTAGCCGTAGTGCAACTAGTTGACCACCACACCGGCGCCATGGTTAAGGCCGGCGTCAATGTGCATGAGGACCTTTTGATGCAATCCGATGTTAGCACCAGTTCACGGCTCTCCTCAGCCTGACTTGGGAAAGACGGAGCGGTTTCGCATCGTGCGATCAGTTCCGGAAGGTGAAGTCCTTCGAATTACAACTCAACATATAAGGGACCAGCAGCTCCCGCAATCATGAGTCTTGGTTCTCTTCAGATCACATCAGCTTCGAGCTTGCGTCTCTCTACATTCGTTCATAATACCCAAGAGAAGTTTTCTCTCTTACACTTTCGCTTTTGATCATACGTTCGTTTCTTAATCATTCGCCAGCTGGTCTCGCCGTCTCATCATGCGCGTTTCCATCCTCACCGCAGCCCTCGTGGCAACCCCCGTCTTGGGCTACCCCGGCATGAAGAACACCTTCGCTGAGATCGCGGCCCGCCAGGGCAATTCCGACGGCGGCAAGTCGACCGAGATCATTGGCGATCTCGCGACGCTCGACGACTCGAAGCTCACGCCCGTTGGCAAGAACATCAAGCAGCTCCTTTCTGGTGCTGGCAACGCCGAGAGCGACGAGACTTACCCTTCCGGCAAGAAGAGATCCGCTCCTATCCATCCCAGAGACTACGGTTACGGGGGTGGTGGCGGCGGCGGAGGTGGTGCGCCTTCTGGTGGCGGTGGTTCCACTCCAGCTTCCGGAGGTCGCGCGCCTCCTGCTCCTGGCGGTGGCAGGCCTCCTGCCCCCGGTGGCGCCCCACCTTCGGCCCCGGGAGGCGGGTCATATGGCGGTGCTCCTCCGGCCCCTGCAGGAGGCAAGCCGCCTGTCCCAGGCGGTAGCCCCTCTGCTCCCGGTGGTGCAATTCCTCCGGCCCCAGCGGGAGGTAAGCCGCCAGCTCCAGGAGCCGGTAGTTCTCCTGCTCCCAACAATGGCGCACTTCCAGCCAAAGACACACCAGCTTGCGCTGCCGACACCTGTTGTATCTGGAAGTACATCGCTGACGACCTCGCAACCACGTTCAGAGGTGAATCCGGCCGTTGCACTGACTTCGCTCGCGCAGCTATTCGCCTCGGTTTCCACGATGCTGCTGGTTGGTCTAAGGGAACCGGCAACCTCGGTGGTGCCGACGGCTCGATTGTGCTGTCCTCTTCTGAAGCCTCCCGCGTCGAGAACAAGGGGTTGGAAGAAATCATCGAGCAAACAAAGACATGGTATGACAAGTACAAGCAATACGGAATCAGTATGGCGGACCTTATTCAATTCTCCGCAAACGCCGCTACCGTTGTGTGTCCCCTGGGTCCTCGCGTCAGGACCTTTATTGGACGAAAAGATTCATCAGTTGCTGCTCCTCCCAATCTCCTTCCCGACGTCAACAGCCCAGCTGATGCCCTAATCGATCTTTTCAACAATAAAACCATCAGCTCATACGGTCTCATTTCGCTCATCGGTGCGCACACGACCAGTCAGCAACGCTTTGTCGACCCTTCGCGTTCCGGCGACCCCCAGGACAGCACCCCTGGTGTCTGGGATGTCAAGTTCTACTCCGAAACCATCGGCAACGCCCCTCCGCGCGTTTTCAAATTCAACAGCGACATTGCACTTTCCAAGTACCCTAGCACCAGCGCCCAGTTTGCTGCATTCGCTGGTCCCGGTGGCCAAGCTGCGTGGAACGCGGTAAGCTCATCTGCTGATACTTCCCTGTTGAACAAATCTAACTCTGCATCAGGCGTACGCCCACGAATACGTTCGTCTTTCTCTTTTGGGCGTTTACAACATCAACGACTTGGCGGAGTGCACAAAGTCACTTCCCGCACGCTGGGCTCCGTCTGGTTTCACTGCATCCGACCAGGGCAACGTCGACACTTGGGTCGCCAGCAAGGGTCCCGTTCCCAACATTCCCGATGAGATTAGAGGAGGCAAGCCCATCGGACCTCCCCCGCGTCCATCTGGACCTGGCGCGCCAGGCAACAGTCCTTCTCCTCCGTCAAAGGGCGGTCCTGCTGGCGGGCAGTATGGAAACGGTCCAGCTTCTCCGCCTAAGGGCAACACTCCTGCTGCGCCGGGCGGCAACGGTCCAGCCGCCCCGCCCAAGGGCAATGCACCCGGTGGACAGTACGGTGGTGGCGGTGCACCTCCGAAGGGCAACTCTCCCCCAGCACGCAACGGTCCATCTGCCCCTCCCAAGGGTAACTCACCCGGCGGACAGTATGGCGGCGGCGGCGGCGGTGGCGGTGCACCGCCTAAGGGCAACTCTTCTCCCCCGTCCACGGGCGGTGGTGGCGGTGGTGGCTACGGTTACTAGATAACATGCTCCTTCGAACATTTCTTTGTGAGCCATGAGGAAGAAAGAGATACGTAGGAAAGGGACCAATGCAGCGCATTTATGCCCACAAACAAAACCTAGGAGGAAAGTCCATTCATGAGGGCAGAAAACAATATCGCGAAGTTGTCAGAATTAGTGGTGCTGCTTGTAGAAAAAATGACTTGACCGCGATGGGCGCGAATCAGTATAATACTTAATAGAAGATGACGCAACTGGGGTCTCCATTTCCACCATGAGGTTGACATGACTGCATTCAAAGAAACTGTGTCAAATTTCGGTGGTATAGTACAGTAAGGCATATGCCCAAATTGTGTAGACATTTCGCTGGTGCTTACGGTCTCGAGCATGGTATTCTCAAAAAACGTGATATTGTGAATGACCCTTGCATAGCATTGGTTCAGTTGGTGGGCTATGCTAGGGCGCTACACAACGTAAGCGGAACCACCAACCATCTGGATGCCTAATTCTCAGTCGCTCGAAATGCTGGAGCCTGAAGCTCATACTGCAAGAAAACACATGAAGTGGTGCTGCCTTCCACATCAGGATTGAAACCGGTCCATTCAAATGCGCCTCAAACAGGGCAAAGGGTTTACATCATCATCATGGATATCTTACCCATTATTGAAAAGTGGCACATCCTACTCTTCTGCGAAAGGCCATTAAAACGACTCGACGAAATCCCCGACGGGATAACGAACCCAGTCTATCAACTCACAAATGGTCTCGAGGATCGCCTCGTTCTAGATCCGTTGAGACACGACGACGCCTGCTGTGACAATCCAACGTGTCCCACCACAGACAACGAGGACAACAGAATCTCTGGACCTCGATACTCCTGTCTAGACTGCGTCTCGCAACAAATCGACTTCTGCTCAAATTGTGTCCTGCTCCCGGGTCAGGGAATCGACCACAGCCAAGGCCATCGATTAGTGCAACTCTTGCCGACAATCTGTGCGGTCTGTGAAGGGGTGGTACCACTGAAGATACATCCTGGCGACAACTTTCGGGGTCCATACAGAGAGTACTCGGCATCGGGCGCGACTCTCAAGCGGGTGGCGGAAGCTAGGGCCTGTGGGTTCTGCTCGTTCGTATGGACCGCCCTGCTACAACATTCCTTGGACGACATTCAGTGGCCTCCGGACGAAGATACAAGAGTTACCATCCGGGTGAGACAGCCGTGGTCGAGTTGGCTGGAAATTGGGGTTGTTGTGGATGTTGGAGCAGAGGAAAGCAACTTTGAGCTTCAAGGTGAACAGTTCACCAGGAAAAGCCAGAATGTTGGCAGCATGGAACGAGAGCTCCAAGTTGGACCACCGATGGGTAAGTCTCCTTGCTTGACATTAGAAGCGCTTGCTACCGAAATGGCTGACAACTCCGTCAAGAATGGTCTCATGAGATGGGCATCAACCCCCTCACTTCAGATGAGCCGAGATTCAAACCTGCGAGCCTTGCAAAGGTCCAATTTAGTTCAGGTTCAGATGAGGTGCTGCTTCTAGCAAAGAAGTGGCTAGACAACTGCCGCGAACGGCATACAACGTGCAGCATATCTGGATCAGCACTCTTACCAACACGAGTAATCGACCTTCACGAAGCCGATCAAGACCGAGTTCACCTCCGAGAAAGTCAAGGTGAGAGTGGTGAGTACGCGGCTCTCAGCTATTGCTGGGGCTCTGGGGCGCCTGGACTCCTTACTACGACAAAAAACTACCACTCTCATCTCGAAGGCATCGAAATCCACAGCCTGCCGAAGACAATTCGAGATGCAGTCCATGCGGCTAGAAAGCTCGATTTGCAATATCTTTGGGTAGACCGGCTATGCATCATACAGGACTCTGCGGAAGACTGGGCCCATGAAGCGGCGCTCATGTGTGAGGTCTACTCTGGTGCCACCCTCACTCTTAGTGCCGACGGGAGCAACTCTGCAACCCAAGGTCTCTTCCAAACAGACCAAGCCCTCTCGAAGCTTGAGTATCGTACCTATATTGGCCCCGATGGAGATGTCACTCCGATGGTGCTCACCAAGCCGCAACCTCACCCCACGGTTTCGGGTCGCTCGCTGGACTTGAGCCAGCCCATTGACTCCAGAGGGTGGACGATGCAGGAAAGACTGATGAGTCGACGGGTGCTACATTTCACCAGTGATGAGATGGCGTGGGAGTGCGATACCCTCACGGAGTGTGAATGCCGTCGGGAGTCTGGCCCATCCAGCCGAGAACTGTCATTGGGGCGTAAACACGACATGCAAAGCATTTATGATACCTGGCGTCTTATTGTTCGGGCTTACGCAAAGCGATCGTTGGCACACGAGTCGGACAAAATGCCGGCTCTTCGAGGTCTCGTGGACAGATTCCAACGTTTGATGGCCCAAGGTTCTGATACTGTTCCGGATGAGTACCTCGCCGGACTCTGGAAGGGAGACCTGGTGGCCCAGCTGGCGTGGAAGCCTCCATCAAAATCAGATCTAGATGCTTTCATGAAAGCCACCAACCGAAGAAACGTTGAAAGCATAGGAGATACAAACGCGGAAGACATGGTAGCCTGGATGGCCGTGCTGAAAGAGCGCAACAAGCAAGGAGACTGGCACGAGTCCGGAGGGTATGTCGCTCCGACGTGGAGTTGGGCACATTTGAGAGGACCAATGTCCTATCTCACCTGTCTTCCGAGCACGCCATTCGTATCTTACGCCGACGTCATCGAAGCTCGAACAGTGCCTGTAATCCAAGACGAACCGACTGGCCAACTGTGCTCCGGATCTATCACCTTGCGTGGCCACATGGTGCGCGGACTAGACTTCGACTCTGCGCAGGGTATTTACGAAGATGGATCGGTCCAGGATATCTGCTTTTTGTCGCTAGAGAAGCGTGGTTATCGCTGGTCTATCGAGTTTGAGCCTGACGACGTTGCCGGACTGACTAGAAAGCGCGGCTATAACTTGACCCACATCGTGGTGTTTCTTCTTGGAACAAAGGACCTCAAGCTGAATGATGGAGAGAAAGGTATTATAATCGGCGTGAGCAAGCCCAGGCAAATATCCAGACGCAAGCAAGAGGCAGAGGCGGACACGTTGGAAGTTGGGGTTCGAAACTTGAACATCGTGAGGTCAGTTCCTCACGAGCTCTCCAATGTGTTCCGTGGAGATATTGATTTTGCACGGTGGTCTTCGTATCTTGTGTTGGTTGAGTCGCTGGAGGAGAAAGGCAAGTATGAGCGGATTGGGTGTTTTGACGTATGGGGCCGGGAAGACACAGAAATTCTTAGATCTCTCTTCGCCGAGTCAGAGGCTGGTCAAATAACGATTATCTGATGTTTGTCAAACTCAAGAAACACCTCTCGGGAACCTTCAAATGTGCCTCAGTTCAAGACAGTACGAAAACGTGAGGATAGAATTTATCAAATTCGAATGATTGTAGGTGCCTGCTCCGGTGGGTTTCTGGTGCTCGTCTCGCCTCCTGAAAGAAGGATTTCCCATTGTCCATGGAGAGCACATCTTTTGGTACCTATGACAAGTTTGGAGTTTCCTACAGTGCGCCACGATGATGATTGTCTAGTCTCGCCATCATTGTCTACAGCACTCCCGCGGAGAAGAAAATGAATTGTTGGCGGTCATTGCTGACCTGCTGCGCCACTAGACATATCGCATGCAGTTGAAGATCGCGTGTCCAATTAAAGCAGAGATAGTAGATGGGCAGCCAATCGTCTTCTCATAAAGTACACTAATACACACGATATGAAAAAAAATTAATCCCAGCACATTTCATCACAGCAGGCAGCCACACCCCGCAGCTTATCCCTTCCAGGATTTTATCGTTTACTGTGCTGTGAATGCAGCTCCTACTTCTGTGGTTTTTGCACACTCGTCCTGTCAAGTGTACCGACATTTTTGCATTTCTTCATTTTGTGGATAAGATCACCTTGAAAGTTGAACACGATGACGAGGACGTATCAACGACCCACACCCCTTAAGCAGAGACTGCAAACCTCTGCCAATACGGCAGCCTCGGCGTCCGAACCTCTCCTTCAAGATAATCAACCCCGTTCAAAGCCGACCACAGGTGTGTCGGATACCTCAGTCGCAATGTCAAAGGGCGAAATGGCTCGCGATACTATCTATACAATAAGCCAAAGTCATGAGCGTCTTCGTCCAGGGGAGATCAGATTATTACGCCTCTTCCCTTCAGGACCCGACGTGGAATCGATCGAAGGGTCTCTTGTAGCGTTCGCGCTGGGAGCTTCCCCTAAGTACACTGCAATATCTTACGCGTGGGGAGATCGCAAGGATATATCGACTATACGCATAGATGGAAAGGCTAACCCCATTACAACCAGCTTATGGCATGCCCTGATGGGCTTGAAGAAATGCCATGAACCGGTCTGGATTTGGGCGGATGCCTTATCAATCAATCAGCGCGATATTGACGAGCTCAATACCCAGGTTCAATTCATGGATTCCATCTACCATCAAGCCCACACTATGGCGATTTGCCTGGGGCCGCAATCGGAAAAAGACGACAGCAAACTGGCTTTCGAGTTCATGGAGAGCAACGCGGAATGGAAGCCCTCAAATGTCTTCTGCTCGATATTGACAAGAGATCCAAGACGAATATCGTCTGTCGTTCGCTTGTTCGAAAGAAACTATTGGAGACGACTTTGGGTCATGCAGGAGGTCTTTCACGCCAAGAAAGCCGACGTATACTGTGGTTCAGACTGTTTGGCACTAGATACCATCTTCGCCGCATGTAAAGCCTTCGAAAGCTTCTCTGATGACATCGAGAAGTTGTTTCCTGCCGGGAAGGTGGCCCAGGCTTCGGAGAACCACTACTCCTACGCCCAAACGCTGATAACGCAAGGCCCGAACTCTTTGCTTCCCCCCTTCACACGCCTACGAGACGAACCTTCAAGTTTAGATATTCTACGCATCTGCAGGACCAAATTAACTGCGAGACCTCAAGATAAGATTCTTGGTGCCCTAAGCCTTCTACCGAGAGACATTAGGTCGATGTTTCAACCCGACTTCCATCTTACAACACAGGAGGTCTTCGCGGAAATTGTTGTCTGCGTCATTAAATCATCGAGGCGTTTGGATGTCATTTGCGAATCTATTCGGTACCCGTTCCACCAGAATTCATTTGGTTTGCCAAGCTGGGTGCCAGACTGGTCTTATTCCCCTGACACACTGTCACTTGCTGCCACTCACCTTTTACATCGCCGCCCGTTTCAGGCATATCCAACTGAAACTACATTCGACCTTTCTGAATCGCCGCCAGTGTTCAGCGGAGATGAGTTGCAGATAAGCGGGATTCAAATCGGTACCATCGCGGCACGGGGTATGGCTGTTGGCACGCTCGGCAGACTTTCCGACTACCTCATGGCTTTCTTGGAGTGGAGGCACCTTCTACACGACGACAAACATTATGGGCGAAGCGACACTGCAGCCTTTTGCAGGACTCTGTGCCTAGGCGATGTCCCGGAAGATGTCTATCCCACATTGAATCGACAGTACAACTTGATAGAACCCCCAGAGGATTCCTTTTGGGTTGAGGGAGAATCTTCAGATACTGGATTGCGGCAAATGAACCAGTGGCAACAGGCCACCTTCGACCTTTTTGCTCACTTCCTAGAGGAACGATTGGGTAGACTACCTCTGGACGAAGAGCTGCAGTTGCATCAGAAGAAGGGGCGTAAATTCCAGAGAGGACGTCAGTTTCTTCAAGATTACTTCGGAAACCGTATGATGGGGCGATGTTTCTGCCTCATCGAGAGCGAGGACGATAAGAGATACATGGGAATGGGCACAGGGTACATGGGTGTTGATGATTTGGTTGTTATTGCCGATGGATGCTCAACACCAATAATTATACGACCTACAGAACAAGAGGGAAAGCATCAGTTTATTGGCGATATTTATGTAGATGGGTGTATGGACGGGCGGCTTCCTCAGTTCCTTGGCACAAAGCGGAAATTTGTTTTACGTTGAGCCCATCGCGCAGCCGGTCATGTAGATTAGCATGTTGGCAACCCAAATCACTCTTTGGCGTCTGTCGATGTCGAAAACTTGGTTTTTTGGGCCTTGTACTGCGCGACGTTTCTTATTTAATAGAACAAGCTTAAGAGAATGACAAACATAATCAAACCAATGGCTAGTTAATATAGATTCGACCGGCTCTCGTCTGGGACATGTCTGGAATGATGGCTGCGCCTCTTGTTTTGACTGAACAAATGTCAATGACAGGGGCAGACTTCTATTGTTTTCGTCCACAAGACATGGATAACTTTCCTCCCAATATTTTCACAGCCCGGAAACCTGACTGTCATTGAAGCCTTGATTATACCTAAGACCCTTGCTACCCGAGCGAGCGAGTACCTAATGGGCATAGACATAGATGGTACAAACGATAAAAGCGACTTTAGATGACCATTCTAAGAAGGACATAATAGAACGAGAAAGCTATGAAAACTGCATGATGATTGCTAGGCCTAACATACATTAGTCAGTCTCTGCCCGGTCAGCTAAAGATGGGCGCCTGATTAGCACGATTGGAGGGCAAATCGTCCGGTGATTTTTCACTTGTCGTATTCGATTTGTGACGACGATGTGATTTGCTTATGGGAAGCTGACCAGATTCACAACCTATATCAGCCACACAAACACACAACGTGTGCCATTGGCCACATGAAATCAGTCTCCGTAAGCTGCTGCCTAGTCCAAAGTACACATCCTGCGTTGAGATTCTTCCATTTCATCACGCGGATGCAATAGTGCAGTTTTCTGTCTTGGATCGCATATTGAAATAGGTGGGCAAATGCAGTCCGCTGTTTTCTATCTTAGATTAATGCAAAACGAGCAACTGGTACCGAACACAGAAATTTTGAAATCTTTGAGGCCGACCTTTGGGACCACGCCACAACAGAGGGGATTCGGCCGCAATAATAACAGAAAACTACCAAAGACCATCCCCAGTTTCTCCACTTAATACTTATAGGTCGGCAGCCCAAGACCAACTCTAAGGCAACCATCACCTGCCTTGCCCCCCAGGCCCTCCAAGGCCAGTCAATCCAAACGAAGCTCTTGGTCGCACCCTTTGCGAGAAGAATAGATATCCAATGACATTGCTCACGTGGATCTTCTCGATGGACATTTCAGGCTTTTAGATATCTCGCCTTCACCCCGAACTAGTGAGAAGCTTGTATGCCGAATACACCACTGCTACTTCCACGAACATCCGACATGCGCTGCTGTCTCTTACGCTTGGGGGGACCGCCGAGATACGGCAACCATCGACCTTACTACTAGGTCCGATGCCGTCTCCAACCATGCTGAATGCAAGGTTGTTACAGTAACCTCCAGCCTTCGAGATGCTTTGATGGCTCTCCGACATCCGAAGAAGCGAGTCAAGGTTTGGGTCGATGCACTGTCGATCGACCAGTCGAACGTTGGCGAGCTTAGTCGGCAGGTCCAAAATATGGACCGCATATATCAGAATGCCACTCGTGTAGCATTTTGGCTCGGTCCATCTTCACACAATAGCGCCTTAGCCATCAAGACGCTACACCAAATAGGAGTCGATACTAATTTGCTAGGCTCGGCATCGATTATCAGGGCACTCGCTACATCTACTCCGCGAGAGGTAATCGCAGCCATCGTGGACCTCTTCGAGAGGAACTATTGGAAAAGATTGTGGGTTGTGCAGGAAGTCTTCTATGCGCAGATTATTGTGCTTTATTGTGGCAGTGAACGCGTCGGATGGGACGAAATTCTGCAGGCGATTACGCTGTCAATACGCCAGAGTGGAAACAAGCGATCAACGAAGTCTATTTGTCTGGTAGTAATTTGGGCTGAGGATCTCAGAGTCGGTATTCCTTCGCTCAAGTATTGGCGACACAGGGTCCGCAGAGCCTTCTGTACCGGCAAACCATACATCAAATGCCCGCGCCCATCACAGTCATGCGTCAAACACGGAGCAAGCTGGCCGCCAGGCCACAGGACAAGGTCCTGCTGGGCGTTCTGAGCTTGCTAGGAGAGCGTATTAGATCATCGTTAGCACCAGACTTCACTCTTATCCCGAAGGAGGCTTTTACGGAAGTAGTGACCTCAATGATCAAGGACACCGGATCGCTAAATATCATATGCGAGGCCATTCGCTATTCTTTTCACCAGGATGTTTTTGACTTACCTAGTTGGGTCGCAGATTGGTCTCACGTACCTGATGTGTCATCGCTCGCGGCAATGATTCTCGACCATCTTGGACCATTTGAGGCCTCTCGAGACTTAAAATGGGAAAGTTGGGAGACCAAAAACCGAAGTGGTGTGTTAACAGAATCAAGATACGAGCTTTCGGTTGCTATTGTCCCCCTATGAACTATTACAGCTAGGCGTATGGCAGTCGGCACTCTAGGGAGGTTGAATATTTATCTGATGGCGTTCCTCTAATGGCGGCACTTGTTCATGGACAAGTTTGGGGACGAAGAGAAGGATTTGCGCCAAGCATTCTGTAGGACTTTGTGTCTTGGAGACGTGCCATCAAGCATCCATCTTGGATCTGGGTCTGGATCACGTAAATTGGAGGATGAAGAGTGGGTAGTGATAACATATTTCTTATTCGCAGCGTTTCTGAGCAAACGATTGGGTGGCATCCCTTTGGATCAAACCCTTCAACGTCACTGCAAGCTCCAATATGAGATGAAACAATCCAGAGCCCGCGAAGTAGTTCAACGGTATTTTGGGACTGTATGATGGGCCGCTGCTTTTGTGTTTTAGGAGGTGAAGAAACTTCGAAGCGTATTGGCATGGGCACAGGTTAGATGGGCATTGGCGATTTGGTCGCGATAGCTCATGGATGTTCTACTCCCATTGTCTTGCGACCTACAGATGAGGGGAAATACGTGTTTGTTGGAGATATCTATTTGGATGGATACATGATGGAGAGGCAATCTATGAATTACGATTCGTCGAAGGGTTGAGTGTCGTTTTGTGTTGAAGTTAGTTCATTTACAGCATTCTGATTTCACAAGATTAGGTCTCGAAATAATTCGAGTGTCAAGACAGAAATTCTGAAGTCTCTTTCCTACTCCTCGCAAAGATCATGCTTTCAGACCTGGCCTAGCCAGCCAGGGAGTTTCTGAGCTAGGTAGCTCATAAACATGATTGAGGCGAATTGAAAAGACTTCCATTTTGACCTGATGCCCGATGGACATTCAAATGTCGCAAGAAATTTCATTCTCGATCGGTCTCCTGCAGTTGCCCCCAACTGCGCCTCACTCTTAGCGCAACCAAGATGCAAGGCTCTCTCTCGGGCAACTAATATCTCGCACAAACGCGCCAAGCACGCAACAAAAGCACCGCGCAAAAAAGACGCAAGTACTTCATTTCAGACACTTAACGTCATTATGCAGTGAATTAAGAGGCAGTGCACATTTTGGAGGCGGGCAGTGCTGCAATCAGTGGGTCTTGGCATTCCCGGTACATCTCACGTGTACCACCGTGAGTGGTGAGAGGATGGACTTTGCAACACCACAGCCCAAGTATTCGCAATTGTCAGAGAGGCCGCCGCTCAACAGCTCCTTTAGCTTGGCGCTAGTTTGGGGCGACGGTCAGCCCCCTTTGGCGAGATATTGCTGTGCTGCCAACGCAAGACTCATGTGCCAAGACATAATGGATCGTGGAAAGGGTTTGCGACTTCTTTCACATGTTGAGACTTTGAAGCCTAGTAGAGCGGACTACAGCGCGAACTGACAACTCCAGCCTCATTTTGACGACGACGAAGTGTGGCTGTTGAGGACGTTCGTCGTTGAGCCACCATGTCATTGCGCAAGAGCGAGGCAGACTGGAACGCGGAGCATCGTATGCAAACCTAAACCATGCCATCAGTCTCCATGAGAGGCGAATTGCCGCTGAAGATACCCGACGCTGCGATAGTTATGGTTACGTTGACGATTTCTTTGCTGAGGCAGTGTTGTCGAGCTTCGGTGAGTCGGTGATTACCTTAGTTGCGTGGGGACGCATGTGAAACAGATCGTCTCGTTTTCGCAACGAAAACGACAACGGTTGGCGATCAGGGTGTAAAGCCACTGGTCTTCTTTTGGGGATCTCAGATTTGAACAAGAAATATTGAATGAGGACTAAAACCTGTCACCCCTTGTGCTCCCGGAACAGTCATTATGCATGTCGTCCCAGGTAAGCGCAACCAGTCTTCCAGAACCTCGGGTGGTTCAATACGAGACCCTTACGGTCTATCCGAGTTGAAGAGGATACGACCTGTCGAGAACCTGACCAAGAACCGCAAGCCACCCGTAAACTAGTTTCCACGTGTGTTCGCAACGGTTCTCATATTGAGGCGGAGTAGTTACATGCTCTGTATTTCCACCGATCGGTGTAAATTGACTTCGGTATGAGCCTCTACCCTTCGTAAGAACCGCTTTGAAGAGTCAGTGACGACATCGCGACTCATTTTGGGTTCAGTGAAGAGGATCACGGAAATGCCGATAATGCGGTTGTAGGTACATTATACATAGGCCGCACAACAAAACAAAGTTTGAGGCAACATATTATAATTGCTGCGAATATGGCAAGGCACTTGGTAGGGCACATTGAAACGGTCCGAGATGTCTCAGCACAAGACTGAAAATGATTTTGAAATGGGTCAACGTGATGCATGCCAAGTGGGCGATGACTGCATTGGAATTTCTTGGTCCTTTCAATAGTCAGAGACTAAGAGTCTTCTACAGCAACGGGTTCTTGAAAGTCAAGCACCTCGAGAGACCTTGAGAACACAGATAGCAGGCTTGAAAACCGAAAGAGATCTATGGCATCCATATCGATCATGATCATGATCCCATGAAGGAGTTCTCTCCAATTTTCATAGGTAGGTGGATACAGTCAGTGTTGGTTCAAACCTTCCACAGCTTCAAGGCCAATTGCCTGTTTCAGTTTTCCGGCAGGCAAGCTGTACCGTTTCGTTTCACCATCGACCACTGCCAACAGGGAAGGAGCGGCAAGAGGAGATGAACGTTGCATCCTCGGACTTGATAAAAGGAAGGAAGCTCTCTCGTCAGACTGTGAAAGTGTTATTGGCCGACCCGACGGGCGGGTTCCCGCAACGGAAGGACGGACGTGCCACCCTTGCAGGTACTGCTTACCTAAACAGGTCATTTGTGGAGGCGGCCTCCCTTGGCTGCGCTAAGCGAACCAATGGGAACCTGTGCAGGTGCAGTGTACAGCCACTCTTGGCACTCACTAGCGCACCTCCCCGAGCTTGATTCGACTGTGACATTTGGATCGCGACTGCTCCCTTTCGAGTTTTTTCTTGGCGCCTTGACTTGCTCTTTTTCACCTTCTTTTTCCTCTGCTCCACCATCGCCAATTCTTTCCCTTTCACTTACCGCCATCATCACCAAAGCACGCGGGATACGCCCGGTCATGCTACTCGAACCGAGTCGACACAAACGAGCACCTCGGAAACACACAGGCCATTCATTCATCCATGCCACGAACCTCTCTGTCATGGAAACAAACACTCGGATACATGACGCCCCCAACGTCTAAACGGTAGACGGGCGTCATCCCGAGGAGGCTCTCTGTCACCCCTCCTGTCTCTTCTTATGCCACCACTTTCCGTCCATACTACCCTCCAACTTTATGGTCGCCGTTGCCGACCGACTCGTCTCCGTGCATCTCCGTACCTTGCTGTCGGATGTGGCACCGGTCGGCCGCTTTCCTCATCGAAGCAGATGTGGTCTCCTCCCGCAGGCCTGGTTGCTCTTGTCAGCACGGAAGCCACGGGAAACGCGCGAAGTACCAAAGGAACGAGCCTACTCCATCGGAGAGCGCCCTCGACTCCTTGGTCATCTTGGCAAGCGCCAGACGACTGGCGTTGGCGCACCATCTCTGAACCAACGCCGGGCCACGGCCACCGATCGGGATGGAGAACAGACCTTATCCAACGGCTTCGTTCATACCCGCCGAATGGAACGCCGCCAAAGTCTTGGGGAATGCGAAAGAATGGGGCCGCCACCCCCAGGCGTCGGATGCCATGTCCGGCTACGGTCCTCGGTCTCGTCTACAAGTGTCTGGCCTGACTATCTCTCATCTCACCTATCTTCTCCGGAGAGAACGTGATAAGGACCCGGCACTTGCATCAACACACCCGCCAAGGGGGCCAAACATTTGACATTTGCACTCTCGGCCAAAGTTGCCAATGCGCTGTCAAATCTCCATTCCCCATCGAAATTTACCCCTTGTTTGTTTCCGACTCGCCATGAGCAATGGCGGTCCTAGGATGGCCCCGACTCGACCTCTTCTTTTCCACTGAACAGAGCTCGCTTCTCGCTGCTCCATATTAAATTCCCTCATCGGGACCTTTTGCACTTTTCCTTTGCACAGCCTCAATGCCCAGACCGCTGGCGGTTACCTCCCTTCTCGCCATGCCCAGCCAATCTCTTGCCAATGATTTCGGCCAAGCCCAGGATGTGAGAATAATTGACCGGCACGTCATTCTATCTCTCCGGATCTCCTCAAATGGCTTTCCCTCCTTCCCCTCTCGATCCCGTGGGAAGACTTTTTCCAACCCACTGCTGCTCCGCCAAGACCGCCAGATGCTGCTGTGATAATCGTGAAGCGCGACTTTTTCTCTCCTGCAACCTATCAGTCCCTCACTTTGACCAATCCATTGCTTCCCTGTGGAGTCTCGGTTGACTTCATCTCCTCTTGATCTTGCCAAGAAAGGCAGTCGCTGAGAGCACTGCCACCCTCGATTGTTGGTCTTGAGATTCTAGGCGCCATCGCCAGCATATCTCAGACACTTCTGAAATCTCTTACCCTTTCGTCAATCATCATCAACTCTGTGATCGAACAAAACCATGGTGGCCGCACAGACTTGAGGGCAAATACTCTCACTCTCGTCTGCAACTCCAGACCTTGTTAGTTTGGAAGTGGATTTTTTGCCGCCGCCCAACCCCTCCGCTGCCTAGCACAGCCTTCTCATCTACGCCGTCGGACTCGGAGTAGGCTTCCTTCGTGGTGCTCGACACGTCGGTGTCATCTTGAGATTTCTGAACTCTCTTGAACGGGGCGAGGGCGCAGCTTGGCTCGCCAAGGCCTACGGGCAGTCTGTCTTTGCAAATTCGCGGTGCTCACCTGGTACGCCTCAGACTCTGCCACTTCTCGTTACCTTGAGTGCACGCAACACCGTCGCCTCCTACACAGCCTTGTTGCACACGCATCTAAATACCAATCTTTGTGTCACCAAGAGGCCTCTGAGGCAGCCGCTACTCTGCTCTCTTGCCTAATCTGAATCCTCAACTACACCTTCTCACAACCACCTGAATCTCAAATTGGAGAGCTTTCATTCATACCCGATCACTCATGAGAACATCTCGCATCAGCTTCAGAATACTCTGCACCGGTGCTAATGGCTTCTCTCGCACCTCCCCAGTTGCGCGTCGACACCCGCCATCCCCGCGGGGACAATGATCACGACGACGCGATAACACCATCCCCCATTTCGACACACTCAAACCCGTTCCTCACGCCGGCAGTCAGCTCCGCGACAAGTATGCATTCCAGCACAACAACAGTCGTCCCGGAGGACCCGGATACTGCACTCCGGCCCGACCCCGGCACCGAAGGCGACTTTGTTGTCGACAACAACCCGTTTGCATTTAGCCCTGGGCACCTCAACAAACTTTTGAACCCAAAATCTTTACCTGCATTTTTGGCCCTCGGCGGACTTCGTGGCATCGAAAAGGGCCTTCAAACAGACGTCAAGGCCGGCCTATCGCAGGATGAGGCTGCCGCCCGTAGTAGGGTCAGCTTCCAGGAGGCAACCGGCCACAAGGAGCCATCCTTCGCCACTGCCAGTGCTCAGCCCACCACCACGCACCAAGCTGACGGCAATGGTTTCACCGACCGTATCCGTGTCTACGGCAGGAACGTCCTTCCCCCGAAGAAGGCGACGCCTCTGTGGAAGCTGATGTGGAACGCTTATAATGACAAAGTAATTATTTTGCTGACCGTCGCCGCCGCGATTTCATTGGCGCTCGGTCTTTACGAAACATTTGGTGCGGAACACGACCCCGATGAAGGCCAACCGGTCGACTGGATTGAGGGCGTGGCCATCATCGTTGCGATTTTGATCGTGACCCTAGTCGGGTCTCTTAATGATTGGCAAAAGGAGCGCGCCTTTGTCAAGCTGAATGCTAAAAAGGAGGATCGCGAGATCAAGGTCATTCGATCCGGCAAGTCTTACATGATTAACGTCGCAGAGGTCCTCGTCGGCGATGTCATCCACCTCGAACCCGGCGATCTCGTCCCAGTGGACGGCATCTTCATCAGCGGCCACGACCTGAAGTGCGATGAGTCCTCAGCTACCGGCGAGTCTGATGCGCTCAAGAAGACTGGCGGCGATGCGGTGTTCAACGCGATGCAGTCTGGCAACGCGCCCAAGGACCTGGACCCCTTCATCATCTCCGGCGCCAAGGTTCTCGAAGGTGTCGGCACCTTTGTCTGCACCTCTGTCGGTACCAACTCGAGCTTTGGAAAGATCATGATGTCGGTTCGCACCGAAACCGAGTCTACGCCTTTGCAGAAGAAGCTTGAGGGCCTTGCTCTGGCTATCGCCAAGCTCGGTAGCACTGCTGCTCTCTTCCTCTTCGTCGTCCTTCTGATTCGCTTTCTGGCTGGTCTGCCGAACGACAGCCGTCCTGGTGCTGAGAAGGCATCGTCGTTCATGGATATCCTGATTGTTGCTATCACGATTATCGTCGTGGCTGTTCCGGAGGGTCTTCCCCTGGCTGTCACCCTTGCCTTGGCATTTGCGACCACCCGGCTTCTGAAGGAGAACAACCTTGTGCGTGTTCTGCGGGCATGCGAGACCATGGGCAATGCGACCACGATCTGCTCCGACAAGACTGGTACCTTGACGACAAACAAGATGACGGTCGTCGCCGGCACTTTTGGCTCTGCCAGCTTCTCAAAGTCCTCTGACGGAGAGAAGGCTAGCTCGGCAGTCGCGTTCGCCCAGTCTCTCCCTACCGCCACCAAGAAGCTCATCGTCCAGTCTGTCGCAATCAACTCTACCGCCTTCGAGGGCGAGGAGGACGACCAAGCCACCTTCATCGGCTCGAAGACTGAGACCGCCCTGCTTCAGTTTGCGAAAGACCACCTTGGTATGCAGGCTCTGGCTGAGACCCGCGCCAACGAGGAGATCGCCCAGATGATGCCATTCGACTCTAGCAAGAAGTGCATGGGCGCCGTCATCAAGCTGCCCGGTAACGAGGGCTACAGACTGGTTGTCAAGGGTGCTTCTGAGATTCTCTTGGGATACTGTAGCCAGAAGCTCGACGTTTCCGATCTTTCCATCTCGGCTCTAGAGCAAGCCGACCGTCAGTTCCTGGAGGCGACCATCGACTCTTACGCCAAGCAGTCTCTCCGCACCATCGCTCTGATCTACCAGGACTTCCCCCAATGGCCCCCTCACGGCGTCAACGCCACCTCCGAGGGCCATGTTGACCTCGGCGATGTCCTCCACGACCTTGTCTTCGTCGGTGTTGTTGGTATTCAGGATCCTGTCCGCCCTGGTGTTCCCGCGGCCGTGACTAAGGCGAAGCACGCCGGTGTCGTCGTCCGCATGGTTACTGGTGACAATGCCGTCACTGCTAGGGCTATTGCTACTGAGTGTGGCATCTTCACCGAGGGTGGCCTCATTATGGAAGGCCCGGTCTTCCGGACTCTGTCTCCCGAGGCTATGGATGAGGCTCTGCCCCGTCTGCAGGTCCTTGCTCGCTCCTCGCCCGAAGACAAGCGCATCCTGGTCACCCGCCTCAAGGCTCTGGGCGAAACCGTCGCTGTGACTGGCGATGGTACCAACGATGCACCGGCGCTGAAGGCTGCGGACGTGGGCTTCTCGATGGGTATATCTGGTACTGAGGTTGCTAAGGAGGCCTCGGCTATTGTGCTGATGGACGATAACTTCACTTCCATCGTCACGGCCCTCAAGTGGGGTCGCGCGGTGAACGACGCCGTCCAGAAGTTCCTTCAGGTATGCAACTTTCTCCCCTCATCTCCCTGACTTACTAACATTTCCTCTCTAGTTCCAAATCACCGTCAACATCACCGCCGTCCTCCTCGCCTTTATCACAGCCGTCTCCTCGCCCAACATGGAGTCCGTCCTCACCGCAGTCCAGCTCCTCTGGGTCAACCTCATCATGGACACCTTCGCCGCCCTCGCCCTCGCCACGGACCCTCCCACCGAAAAGATCCTCGACCGCCTCCCGCAGGGCAAGAAGGCGCCCCTCATCACCATCAACATGTGGAAGATGATCATCGGCCAGGCCATCTTCCAGCTCACCGCCACCCTGATCCTGCACTTCGCCGGCAACGCCATCTTCGGCTACGACGCCGCCAACGAGGACCAGCAGCTCGAGCTCGACTCCATGATCTTCAACACCTTCGTGTGGATGCAGATCTTCAACGAGTTCAACAACAGACGCCTCGACAACCGCTTCAACATTTTCGAGGGCGTGCACCGCAACTACTTCTTCATCGTCATCAACTGCATCATGGTCGGCGCCCAGGTCGCGATTATCTACGTCGGCGGCAAGGCCTTCCGCATCACCCCCGGCGGTATCAGCGCCGAGCACTGGGGCGTGTCCGTTGTCATCGCGTTCCTCTCGCTCCCCATGGCCGTCCTCATCCGTCTCTTCCCGGATCCCTGGTTCGAGAAGATTGCCAAGACCGTCGGACGCCCCGTGGTCATTGTCTACCGCGCCCTGGCCAGAGTGTTCTCCCGTATGGGATCCGTCTTCCGTCGCAAGAAGACTGTCGATGCTGAGTCTTCATCCACCGAGGACAACGGCGTCGTCTCCGGCGACGAGTCCAAGGCCATCGCGGCACCTGAGATCATCATCTCCACGCAACCCGAAGACACCCCCAACACCCGCGACGTCGAGAAGGGCCGCTAATCCCGCCTCGGTCTTGCTTCTCTACCACCACTCCTGCATGCACCCTTTTTTGCTTTCGGCACGATTCCCCCTTCATGTTACATCTCTTTAGTTACGATACCTATTTTCTTACGTGTGTATACTTTTTTCATTGGTGCGACGACTGAACGACCGGCACTTTTATATATATGGGCGGCGGGCGGTATCTAAACCAAAAACCAACTATTTTTGTTTTTGGCAGCGGCGTTTCTTACAAGTGCGGTTCGGATACGACTCCAGTGTGGATTTATTTGGGTTACGGCACCTGGACGAAAAACTGTCATTACGGCATTAGAGAGCGACAACATATATCTGCTTGCATTTTCAGGATACGGCTTTCATAGATAGGACACGATATGTGTGTCATGTGCGATACGACTTCATCATGAGCGAAATACACTACTTATGAATCTATTTCTATGATACTATCTTTCATGAATCGTGATCATACGCCACACTTCATGACTCGCTGCACGGGATATCCGTGGGCGAGTCCGTAGTGGACACGGTGAGGTTATACACACTCAAGCTCTCTGAATGCGGCTCCAACCTCGGCGCCCCCTGCGTATCCTTCAAAATCGTGAAGCTCGCGTTGCCACTATTCCCTCGTCAGCCCTCCCTCTCCATCATCACAGCATGAAGACTCAAACTTACTATGCCTGCGAACAGTTCCCCCCAACATACGTCGTCTGGATCACAATCTCCGCCACGAACGTCTTGCTCTCCGCCGTCTCACCGGCCACGCTCGCCCCGCGGATCAGGTGCCACCACGACTTGTCCCCCGCCGGCGGCAGCAGGCTCTGCTTGACGCCCAGCATGGCCGCGTATCCGGAGAAGGTGCGCCCTGCGATGATCAGCTGGCCCGTGGCGGGCCAGAAGTCCGTGAAGGTCGTGGTCGCGGCTTTGTCTTCGGAGGCGAGGTAGTACGCCTCGACGAAGGGCGCGAAGGCGGCGTCGACGTTGGCGGCGGGCTTGTAGGGCGCCATGTCGACGGCGGCAACGAGGGGGAGGAGGGGGAGGAGGGGGAGGAGGGTCGAGGGCTTCATTGCGGCGGTAGAGACTGGAGATCAGGTCCCGAGTTGAAAGAACGATGGATCGAGGTGAGGTTCTCACGAGAATGACGACATCTTCAGCGGGGGTTAAAAAGCGATTTATGAAATGCCATCGTCCGCCTTACGAGGCCGAGCACGCCCCTTTCGCAGGGCACACCCGTCCCGATCGATCAATCTTGCTCAGAACCTTCCATCGGCGCCCCCGTCTATCCGGACGGCCCGGGGCAGCAAGGAGAAAATAGGGGTCACGGCGACCTCGGCGGTTGACTTCGGGACGATGGGCCCTGTAAACCTTCGTCCCATGTCCGACAAGGGCCACCCCGGCGCGCGTGACAGCAGGTTTGCGAGGATATATCTGGGGCGCGTTCGTGCGGCCCGGCGAACGGAGAGAAAGGTAGGAATGTGGTCTGGGCTGTTGTTTATTTGACTTTTTTAGGTTATGGGGTTGTGGTGTCGCTTTCACCCGAAAAAAAGGGGCGGTCGGCGGGTGGATTTAGTTTATGGGGGATTTCGCTCTCGGTAGTCGGCGAGGGTGAGTTGTGCGTGTCCTTTTATAGATGCTGGGTATGTGAGGCTCGGTGGTTTGTTAGTCTGAAACTCTACAAGCGCGGCGATTGCGGGCTGATTAGTTGACGTTTCTTTTGAGGATTTTGGATATAAAGATCCCACCGGCTTCAGTCCTTCAACTCAACTACGCTCCGTAACAATACAGCCTCAACACAGTCGTTGAAAGTTGCAATCTCGACCACGCTCGTCGCTCATTTTTCCAATCATAGAGTCTCTCAAGATGTATCTGAACTTTGCTCTTCCCGCCCTCCTCGCCGCGCGCTTCGTCGCGGCGATCGACTTCACCGACTACGACCCGCAGCCCGGCGTCCAGCCCGAGTTCAAAGACTTCCTCAACGCGTGAGCACGACGCAATTCCTCAAACATCCTGAATGCCCTCTAACAAAACGACATAGTCTCGTCACCCCGGCAGAGGACCCCACCGCCACCACAGCCTACACGGACTTCTTCACGGCAGACGGCATGCAGACCACGCTGAGCATCCACTGCGTCGGCGCCGACGCCATCACAAAGTGCAAGCAGCGCTTCCTGCCCACCGACGGCAGCATGTCGCTGACGCACTTCCCCAACACGACCTTCATCGCGGACAACAACGCCACCGCGACGGTGTACGAGGCGCATGGGCGCATCGAGAATAACTTCAAGGCGGGGAACTGCTCGCAGATCTAGTAAGTCCACCCAAGAAGAGAATTGTGAGGGAGACGAGATTTGGCTGACGCTTTTGGTGCAGCTACAAGACGCAGTACACTGTGCTCAAGACTGTCCAGTCTGTTGACGCGGCGCCGAATTTGTCGACGAAGCCTGAGCAGCAGGTGTACTGGTACCATGATTACTTCGTCAACCCGACGGGTGTGCCGTCGGATATTCCTTGCGATAGCCAGAAGGCATAGAGTTAGAGAGAATGAGATTGAAAAGGTATATTGCTATGTAGATCATGTTGAATGACCGTTGATGTACGCATTGTGTCCTTGTCCATCGGCAAGTTGCGGTCCCTATATGTGTACTCAACTTGCCTGTCCAATCCTACCAAATCGAGATCAAGAGATATTCCTGCCCATTCTTCATTTGTATATCACTCTGTCAGCAGCAAATCGAGCTTTATCCGCCTGGTAACTAGCCCGTAGCCACGCGTCGTTGGCATCACCGAGCGCCTGTCTTGCGGCATCAAGCCCTTGCTTGGCCAGTCCCACCTCCTTCTCGGGACCAGTGTCGTCGGCAGCTTTTCGAGCCTTTTTGGCAGCCGATGCTGCATCTTCTGCAGCGCTCTTTGCCAGGTCAGCCGCCTCTCGCGCACCACTCACTGACTTAGTCTCTGGGGAGCCATTGGCATTATGAGAAGCCCGCTTGGCATCCGCTGCCGCCCTGCAAGCGCATGCGCTAGAACGATCTGCCGCTTCCTGGGCCGAATCTGCGGCGACTGTGGCCTCGGACGCCAGGTACCGGGCGCGCATGGCTTCGTTCCGGGTCTGCAGGCAGACTTTCAGCCATTTTGTGGGCTTCGCAGAATCCCACACAGCGGACGGTATCTGAACCACCGTCTCCTTGTAGAGACAGTCCTTGGCAGGACTAGAACTGCAGAGGACCGCTCTAAGCATCCCGCCCCCTCGACCAGATAGAAGCGCAACGGAAGGCGGCCGCTCTGCAGCCACCACCATGACGGATAGATGACCCAGATCGACAAGTGTGAAGAGTCTCTGCCCTCTTTTGAGCCGAGCTTTGACTCCATCCAGATCCTCTGTTTGCTCGATCCACGCGGGTCTGCCTTTCGCCAGGGTTCTGGTCCCGCTGTCCAAACTGTCCTCATCTGCAAGAATGTGCGACGCGAGCGGGGCGTACTTGAATATATCGGCAGAAGACTTGTATCCAAGGATCTTCTCTTCCAGCTCTTTGATGGGCATGACACCCTCGATTCCAACCAGACCAGGGCTGCACTTTTGGACTTTGAAAGTGCCGAACATGCTTCGTGCGGCCGCGGGTATCAATAAGGCGCAAGCGCATCCAATGCAAGCAGCGATTGCCACTATTTTGCTCAACATACGGATTGCAAAATCTGAAGGACGATCGTCTCCAGATAGAGAGCCTTTTCTGCCGGAGTTGCCAGAGCTGCCAGAGTTTACGCCGGCAACAGCAGCCATGGTAATGCTCATGCCAATGACGGTCGACATGGAGCTCATGGCAGCTGTGCGCAGAAATCTCACGAATCCGGTCTCGGCCGCTGGGTGATTCTCGACGCGCAAGGCAGGGAGGGAGTCCCATTGTATCTTGATGG
This sequence comes from Colletotrichum sp. COLG31, assembly GCA_009800995.1. Classification (NCBI taxonomy): domain Eukaryota; kingdom Fungi; phylum Ascomycota; class Sordariomycetes; order Glomerellales; family Glomerellaceae; genus Colletotrichum; species Colletotrichum sp. COLG31. The sequence goes on along the minus strand of VNWS01000007.1, from coordinate 1,062,502 downwards.
CTCGGCAGTTGTCAATGAAGACCGTGTGGTCCTCGTCCGCCACGCCCACGACGTCGCACAGGGGCGTGATTTGGTGGACGCGTGCGCCGAAGACATCCTTTCCGCAAAGACTGGCCCAGATGATGTGGTTTGACGCATCTGATAGAACGGAACCTTGGGGCCTCGATAATGGAAGCAGGCTTATCATACGGTCGATGATTTTGTCGCTGTCGTTCTTGAGAGAGAGGTGGGACAGAGTCTGGAACAGCGTGGGACTATCCTTGCTGCCCGGCTTCCTCCCGACGCGAAAGCGGAGCAGACCCATTGCGGCGTAGCCCATGTCCGAAAGCGAGTTCTGGTTCCCGGTGTTGCGGGAGTTGAGGGCGTCGAAGATGAGTGGGAGAACCTCTAGAGTGCTGAGCACAACTTGACCGGAAAAGTATTCGGCCAACAGCCGCGCCGAGCTGCCGCCCTCATGAGTTGCCTGTTTATCGCTCTCGCTCCAGTAGCTTGCTGTCATCTCTACCTTGTATAGCGATTCCACCGGTGGTCCGTCGGGAAAGGCCTCCCTATCGTAGTCTCGTGGACAGAACAAGATCGAGTTACCGGGAGCCAAGAGTCCTTCAACAAATGTCCACATCCGCTTGCCCCACTCTGTCTTGGACTCCGAGGAGGAAGAATCCCCTGGGTAGATAACGGCCACTTGAGCCGAGCCACGGACGACGTCGCATAGAGTCCAAATTTGGTGGTCGGTAATTGCGATTCCCTCATTCTCAGAGAGGGTGCCACTCTTCACCTTTTGCTTGATGTGCCGGGTAAAACACCAATCGTCCAGGTAAATTGCCGTAAGTCCTTCTTTCTCTGCGAGTCGTTGGGCGGTGTCGAGGTACTGAACCTCGTCCTGTTTTGTTTTCGACCCAACATGGCTGACGAACAGGTACTTTGGTCGTTTGTTAACAGTGTTCATGTCCGTTGGTGTCCATGTTCCGTCTTCCCCCTTGAGCAGGAGCTTCGACGGATACGTCCTACGTGCTAGCACATCGAGATGTGACAAACCATCGTCCCCAACAGGCACGGAATTCCCTCTGCCAGCATCGGGGTCATTGACGTTGTACTTTCCATTGAAGTCGAGGTAGGGGTCGTAAATGTCTTTTGGATCCCACGCTGCCCAACACAGCGAGTTAGGGACGAAGTTGAAAAATAGCAGAGGGATCGCAGTCATCATGCTCCTCAGGGCGGCCAAGATTGGAGCCAAGATAGTTCTTCGGGGATTATCCATTGGTGCCATGGCCCATTGCACGACGGAGCGCGTCATCATGACATGGCGCACAAGCGTCTTCCTCATCCAGTCAGGGGCTGACGCGGCACTCTCTATGTATCGATCCGTCACCTGAACTGACATTCTCGCGCGTGATCGGGTGATGAGTGGTGTTCCTCTACCGGCCGGGTCATTCTGAACAGTCCTTTGCGGATTCGAATTCTCGTCATTGACGATGGTGGTAATGCTAGGACTGCTCTCGCTGGCGACACGGGATGGCTGAGGATTCGCCGTCTTCTCCCCGTTCTCGGCGAGCTGAGAATGAGCTTTGTGCTCATTCCGATCTGGGTCCTGAACCAGCGTCTCATTGCTCGTCATTGAGACTTGTCAGTTAAGAGTGTCCTGGGGTGAAGGTGGCGATGCGAGCAAAAGCATAAACACATTAATCAGCCGAAAGATTCCGATGTCTAATTGTGTGGTAAAAAAAGTGAGTTAGTAGGTGAGCTAGAAGCGTCTTGTAGATTATGGGTGATATGCAGAACTCTTATATCTTCGAAGTTGCTTCCTGCCTCCATCGCAAAATCATCGAATTACTCTCGTGGGAAAAGGAGGCTATGGTGTTCGAAATGGAAATAGACATTTGCACGCCCAGAGATATCCAGCCCATCGCTGTACTTCATCTATGTAACTATTTCCAGCAGGAGGTGTCTTGAAGCGATATTCGCTCCTCGAGTTGTTTCTGATTTACAAAGGAATGCAATATGACGGAGGATGTAGGGCGGATGATTGCAGCACACCATTTCTGCCTGGAAATCTCCAGGTCAGCACCAAAATTTGGCCTCTCCTCACCAATGGTTTCGT
>VNWS01000007.1:1031349-1050865 GCA_009800995.1 Colletotrichum sp. COLG31 | reverse complement strand
CTCTACCTTACTGTTGTCGGCGTTATCGTCCATCATTATTGTTGTTGTTATTGTCGTCGTTTCTCGTCCTCGTTGTCGTCTCTCGTCGTTGTCGTCGTCGTCGTCCCTCGTCGTTCTCGTGCTTTTGATACTGACGGTGTGAATAGATCGACTATCCCAAGCTCGCCGAGGCCTGCGGCATGACCAACCCCCGCTCTGCCTCCAACGCCTGGGCCGCCATCAAGAAGAAGCTCTTCGCCGACATGCCCGCTCCTGCCGCCAACGAGGACGGCACCGCTGCCACCACCCCGGCCAAGCGCAAGCGTGCCACTCCCCGCAAGAAGACCGCTCCCGCTCCCACTCCCTCCACCGAGGAGGACGACGAGGAGGCCGACGAGCTCACCAACGCCACTGAGGAGAAGCTCGTTGTCGAGACCCCCGTCAAGAAGAAGCGCACTCCTGCCAAGAAGAAGGCTGCTGCTCCGGCCGCTGCCAGCCAAGGCGACGCCGACGCCGAGGACACTGTCTCCCCGGAGACCCCAGCCAAGAAAAAGCGCGCCACCCCCGCTAAGAAGCGCGCCACTCCTGCCAAGGCCAAGAAGGAGCAGGAGGAGGCTGCTGCCGCCGCTGAGGAGGAGGACGAGCTCACCACCACTCCCCAGGAGGAGCCCAAGTTCGAGGTGAAGGAGGAGGCTAAGGCCGAGGAGGACGTCCAGATGGAGGGTGGCCAGGACAGCGCTGAGATCTAGACTTCATCTGTCTTGCTTGCTTGGGGTTTCCCTCTCTGTCTTGCATGATGATCACGACTTTCTCTTTTTCTCATATGGTATTCGCGTTGGCTTTCAAGCGGGTTTGGCAACTCGGCTAGATGGGCTTAGTTGGATGGCGTTTGGGATGTGATATCGTGGTTCTTTTGGGATGGACACATGGTTTGGTCACGGCATGGCTCTCGAGAAGAGCTGAATTTTCGGATGGTCCCTTAGCTTGGTAAGATCGGTCAAAGATACTGGCCAGGAAGTAATCGGATCAAGCTTTACACACATTTTCGAGTTTTCGCACCATGGTGATTCGACTTTGCCGAGTTTTCTGTTCCATCGTAGGTTCTTTCCTCCGTCCATGCCGTTGTTCTTCCCCAGGAAGGACCTGCCCATCATCGTCATCGTACCTTCCAAAGCATCAACAAAAAGGACTCCAAGCAGTAATGCCGACGATGTGCCTCTTCGATGGAAATCCCATGATCGAGCCCTGAGTCCAAAAGACAAACTTTGCTCATAACACAGGCCAAGCCACTAGCTGTTGAGAGTCTCGTGAGACCCGCAGTGAGCCGCCCTGGCTGGAAGGGATGTTCACATCCCTAGAAGCGCCTCCCTTCCTTTTTCGACCCCCAAAAACCAACTCGTCAAGACATCTTCATCAAAAAGAAAATTACCTTCATCAAAGCGCGTCCAAAAATGGCCCGAATCGTCGCCCTACTCGCCACCATCGCCGCCATCTCCGGCGTCACCTCCGCGGTAACTTGCACCCCGAGCGAAACCTACTGCGGCTCCCGTCTCCTCAAAATCGGTCTGCCTCTCATGTCCTCCCTTTGAAACCAGCGTCGAAGCTAATTGAGACCTGCAGACGCGAACAATCAGAAAACCATCAAATCTTCGCTGGCAGCGGGGAAACAGACCGCCGACGATGCCCACGTGAGCCAGTCCGTCTTCTGGTGCGTGCCGTCGGGCGTTCCGGCCGGCGACTCGGGGCTGCTCTTCGTCACGTACTGCGACCCGGCGAATGCCTGCCAGGAAGGAGGAGCATTGGGTGGTGTTGGCGATGCGTGCTCTACTACATCGAGTTCGACCTCGCCCAAAATTCGTCGGTAGACCAGGAGGATGAAATGTTTCAGGCTCGAAGCACATACACCATCTCTCTGGCAGAGCACACGTAAACGCAGGACATGTAATCAAGCCATTTTTATCTATTCACACTCTCCTTTAACAGAAATCTTTCCAGAATGCATGATACATGGTGCTCAAATCTCTCCTTCTATTCCTGGATGTACTTCTTCAGCCCACGCAGCCTCTCCTTAGCAGTCTCCAGCACGTCGTCAGGCTTGCAGACCGCAAAGCGGATGTAATCCTCGGCAATGTGCGCGTTGGAGTCCGTGTAGAACTCGGTGGGCGGGATGGCCGCGACGCCGACCTCCTGGATGAGGAACCACGCGAGCTTGAAGTCGCGCGGGCGGCTCGCGACGTGCGCGGGGAAGGGGTAGTCCTCGGGCAGCTTGACCTTGGCCATGTTGACGAGCACGAAGTAGCCGCCCTCGGGCTCGGAGTAGGGCATGCCGAGCTCCGTCCAGACCTCGTTGAAGCGGTCCATCTTGCCCTTCATGTCCTTGATGGTCTCGTCCCAGAAACCGTGCTTCTCGGCCTCCTCGAAGCCTGTGCGTTGGCGTGTCAGCTTTCATCTTCTGCTTCACTGTCTGACATTAAGGGAAGGGGATCACGTACCGACGGCGCAGGCCTCCTGCAACGGCGAGACGGAGGAGTAGCAGATGCGGGTGTGCGCGGCGGAGACGTGCTGGATCAGCTCGGCAGGGCCCATGAGCCAGCCGACGCGCCAGCCGGTGGCGTAGAAGTTCTTGCCGGCGGAGCCGACGGTGATGGTCAGGCTCTCGATCTCAGGGGAGAGGGTGGCGATGCGGGTGAAGGGGACGTAGAAGAGACGGTCGTAGACCTCGTCGGAGAGGATGATGATCTCGTGCTTGACGCAGAGGTCGCCAATCTTTTGGAGCTCGTCCTTGGAAAAGACCTTGCCGACGGGGTTGTCTGTTTTGGGAGTCAGTGGCGATTGTCAGATGGAGATAACAGGGACAGGGTTGGCGGACGCGGTGTGTTGAGGACAATCATCTTTGTCTTGGGGGTGATGGCGCGCTCGAGCTCGTCAAAGTCGATGGTCCAGTTGGCGGCGGACGAGGTCTTCTCGCCGCCGTCCTTGGGAGGGTGGAGGGGCACGTAGGTGATCTTGCCGCCGGGCATCTCGATGTTGGAGATGTACCTGTTCCAGGGTCAGCACTTACATCTCACTTCCACTGTTTTCGGTGCTATCTCACTGGTCGAAAAAGGGCTCAAAGAGGATGACCTCATCGCCAGGCTCAATGAAGGCCATGAAGGCGCTGAGCATTCCTAGATCCACCGTCAGTCCACCGTCTCATCGGGCATCTCCTTCTCGGTACGGAGTCCCTCTCACCTTCATTGGCGCCGGTGGTGATGGTGACCTCGGTCTCGGGGTCGAGCTTGCGGCCCCAGTAGGGAGAGTAGGCGTCGGCAATGGCCTTCTTGAGGCGCGGGCGGCCCTTGGTGGGACTGTACTGGTTGCACTCGACGCGGTCCAGGGCTTGCTTGGCGGCGTTGAGGATGAAGTCGGGCGGGTTGTAGCCGAAGAAGCCCTGGCCCATGTTGACGATGGGCTGCTTGGGCGAGGCGGCGGCCGCCTCGTTGATGATGGACCTGCAAGGCATGGTCAGCACTGGCCCATATTCCTGAGGATTAGAGTCACTGCTGACTCCTCATCGAGGTCCTATCTCACCAAACATCCTGTCTGCGTCCGGCGACTCTGGCCGCGGGCTTGATCTTGCTGCTAAGACTCATCGTGGCCGTCGCGTGGAATCCTCTTCTGGCGGCGCTGCTAGGGATGCGAGACCGGAGGACAGGGCGGAGGAAAGAGTTCATGGAAGGATGGAAAGAGGGAAACAACCGGGGGCAGGACGGGACGGCGTTTGAAAGGCGTACTACTACAACTTGCGCCCTCCTCAATTGAGCTTCGAGTTAGAAGTCGGCGAATTGCACGACGCTGATTGCTTGACGATGCTTGGGCCCCATTCGGTGCTGGATTACGCCATTTGCGACCCGATTTTCGGTCACCTCTGTGGCATCTGCAGCGGGGTGAGCCGCCCGTTTGTCGGTGCACCGCTGTGGCTTTCTCTTTTGGCGGGGTAAAAAGCAGTGAGGGGCAGTAAAGCCCGATGATGACTAATCGCGGCTTCATTCCGACATGACCCCGACGCCGGCTTCGGCTATTGACGGTCATGACTTGGCATTCTTTCTTCCTCAACCAGAAAAGGCATCTTATCACGATCCTATTCTACAAGTCTGTATGCAATGCAATGCAATTAATGGCCAGCGCGCGAACAGAACCACCTTAGTCTATATCTGATAATCCGACTGCATTTCTGCCATGGAAATACGGGGAAGCTAACTGCCTGTCATCAACATCACCAATCATGCATCCCCTCGCCAAGAATAGCCCCAAACTTCGACAGAGTTCGGGCGAAGCTACCAATTACTTGTGAAATATTATTAACCACATGCGCAGCGTAGCAGCCCGACTTTGTTTTGGACGAGGTAGCGAGGCGTTTACTTGGACACTGCCTAGCGAGTTGACGTGAGGGATACGCCTCCATTTCGCTCTACCCGCGGGTATTCGCGAATCGGACGGCCCCTTGGCGGACAAGCAGAGACAAGCATCAGCCCCCATCGCAGATGCTTAAGTTGAGACTACTACCAGGAACACCAACCCATCCCGTGTCTCTTTCAATGCGCACCCATGAATGTCATCCTACATGTCGATACTGTTTCTGCTGCCTTGGAAGGATTCCGTCCCATGATAAGTTCGGCTCCTACACGGCACTTACCCGCCATTTGGGGGCCAGATGCAGGGGGGCTCGTATTGTGGGTAATTGACATTCGTAACCCCAAATTCTTTGTTGAGAGTCTCTGTAGGTGATCATTGAGCGGACGACTGTCTGGATATTTGCAGCGACAATGTTGTGCGTACAAGCACAGTGTCCCCCTGAAACAATGACACCTCTCACGTCAGCCAAAGTCTTTTTGATAGATCTGCATGTAAATCCATGCCAAGTATCCACGATTCGTTAAGTTGAGTCTGTGAGTACGCCTGGATACTGTAATGTTTGGTGGAACGATGAGAAGGTCAAGGTTTCGCGCTTCATCTGATCATGATAACATGGGATGCTCAGCCCAGGGGCTTCACGACCGCAGCTCTAGGCTTCAGTATTTACACCATTTGAGAGGGTCTCAAAAAGATATAAAATGACGGCTTGTTTTCCACTTCAAAGCTGTACTCATCCAGCATCAGTATCAATATCTTCATTTCTAAGCCTTAATAATTACAACAATCTCGACCAGTTCTCTATACCTTCCACCAACATCTAACATCAACACCTCCAGCATGCAATTCTCTGTTACCACGGTCATGGCCGCTGCCCTTGCCTCTCTAGCTCTCGCAAACCCTGTTCAGCTGGAGTCTCGCCAGGACCATTCCAAGGTCTCCTCCTTCAGCGACGACCTCTGCACGAACGGCGAGCAGGTCTTCGAGGTCACCGGCGTCGGAGCCCGTCGTTGCATACCGGTCTCCAACAAGCGCTCCATCAAGGTCGCTGATAAGCGGTATGAAGCACCCGACCTTCTTTTCCGTGAATTTTAGTGTACTGATTTGAGAAAAAGCGGCTGTACGATCAGGACGTGGAGTGGTTCCAACTGCGGAGGCAGCGACTTCACCCTCCCTGACGGCGATCTTGACTGCCACTCCGTTCTCCACGCCGCGGTGGAAATCATCTGCTAGAGCTTGAGGACCATCGCGTACAAGACTGCATAAAGATATTTGGGAATTCATAGCTTATCCTCGCGGCGCACATGGAAATTCTTAGTTACTCTCATTAACAATTACATTGCATTCAAACAAAACTTCTGAAAGTTTCGCTAGTAGTCAGGCAGTGTCAGTTGGCTATCCGGAAAGTGTCTACATAAACGTGTGTACTCCGTGTATCTTGCTAGACCCCTGGACATCTCTCGGACTGTGTAGTCGCTTACGTTGTCACCGTCGTCGCTGTCGTCGTTGTCTATCGTTACGGTCTCTCGTCCTCATTTACTGTCGCTAACCCTATTGTTTTCCTTGCTATGGTTGTTCTTTTGGAAGTGCTAACTACGCTACCGTGAGAGTTGCAGAGTATCCTAATTTGTACATCTGAAGTCCCCGCCGAATGTAGATACCAGAGGGTGAGTACTTCCCAGGTTCCATAAACCAGGTGTATACCTTGTTGGTTGAAATAACTCATTTGCTGCCTCCCACTCCCAATAGGGACGTGCGTTTCGTGGTTTTGACAGCTACCTTGACAGCCCATAAAGAAAATTAAATTGAAAGCTCTTTCCCCTACCGAGCCAACTCCTCACTCTACCTACAACTCGGCAGCCGTCATGGCACACTTTAAGCCGCCGATTGATATCAAAAAGCAAGCATCAAGCGAACAGGATGAGTCTAGGGTTTTGAGTTCAAATCAGTTGGCTATCAATGCGTGCCGGAACCATACCGGCGTGGCGAAGTTCATCTGCCGTCTACTCACAAACCTGCGAATGTACGTCAGACCCGGCTGTCGCTGATACTCCCGCTGATTCATTAAGTAGACTCGGTCTCCTCATCTTGATTCCATGGCTTGCATACAAAGTAATGGCAACGATCCGCGTTGGAAATTTATTCTCGAACGTATCGTGGTTCGGTGGAGACATGACTCTGACATGGGTCTTCACGATCTTTTACGCCGAGAGGCTTGTATACCTCCTCTTTCATTAGTTACCTCTCCAGAAATTCGTTATGAAGTCCTTTTGTCAAAAGATCTAGACGAAGACAGGCCATTGCAGGCGGGTGTTCTTGAGGTTCAGAGTCTAGATCTTCTTGTCTGCCCTCATTTATCAGGGACCTCGACATGGAAACCTCATGAAGACGGGGAAGACGCAGTGTCCTTAAGACTTTCTAAGACTTTCATCAAAAAATGAAATCAGGATTATAAGCTACCAGTAGGGACTGTGATTATTTACAGCACCATCCTGCCCTGACGCAACACAAATGCTCTGAGACGAAAGGTCGGCCATACTCTATGTTCTCGAAGAACTCCAGCAAAGACAATGAGTTTTGCTAACCGGGCAGTGTTCTCTATGACCAGTATAGTAGTAGAGAGAACAAAGACGATAAAGGACGACGGCGATAGACAACGACAACGATAGCGATAACAGTAGCGACGTCTACGGCGATAACGACGGTGATGCTTTGGCACGGGCTATGGATTACGCTCGTGTGTGTGGACACCGCCCGGCTGGAAAAGCTCAATATGATAGACCATCAAGACAGTCCAACATAATCTGCCAACATGTCCAGCACCTGGTTGTACAAACGACTCTGGGCGATCAGGGTCGGGAAGAACCTCAGAACGTGAGGCTTCAAAGTGGTCGCGAGATTTCCCCGCGAAACAGCATCGCGGGCAAATGGCTCCAACTTCTGGATCAAAAGCCAATTGCATCCAATGTCTGCCAAAAGCGTCGATGGCTTTTGTTCCTTGAGAGCCATCGCGGCCCTTGGGCGGGGCTCAATCTTCTCGGGTATGCGGCTGACATATGTGCAGCGATGCAGGACGCGCCAGGCCTTCGTTCGCGCGTTGCCAGTTTCATTCTTCAGGCCCTCGCGCAGAGTCCGCAACAGTTGGGCATTGGGCTCCGGTGACTGCTCAAGCCAGGCGTGATTGAGAACGTGCTCGAAGAAAGTATCCGTTGCCTCCACGCTTGGCTCAAGCCAGAAGCTCATCCACCTATACGCATCAACGGCACCAGCCCTTTTGATATATTCGCCCGTGTCCGGATCTTGACACCTAAGGTCGACTGGTGGGGGCAACTCAGTGACCAATTCGAAGCCTTCTTCCGATGCCTTCTCCTTTGTGATCACAAAATTGAAATGAGCGCTAGCCATAGCATCGACAGTACCGGTGGTAAGCAAGCTACCGATCGATACTTCTGTCTCAACTGAAGCACCTACGCTATTCCTGTAGTCCAGATTGCCTCCTATCTCCGACTGGACCATGTCAAGAGTCGAACGTGTCTCCTGGAACGTACCTCCGTCGGCCGTCCAGACGTACGCGTTGCAGATGTTTCGATGCGTACGCTGTGGAAGGTCTGTAAGGTAATTCACAGGGGTAACCGATCGCCGATCATATTCTCCCTGGAGTTGCTCCTCCGCACGTCTAATGCGCTCACGAAGTGCGTAGGCCTCGACTGGCTTATAATACGACGCATCTTTCGGGGCTGATGCCATAGCAGGATAGTCCGGATCATTGGTCAAACCGTGTCGACCATCGAGGCAACCCTGTTTGGTGTATTTCGGGTTGATCTCAAAAGATATCAAGTTGCGGTCCTTGGGAATATCCGGGTTGGGTCGGAGCTGATAAGCAACAACGGGTGCAATTGACCCACGCATCTGGAGTCGAAGCGCAAAAACATCGGCAACCTCACTCTCGACAAGCGCAAGACCCGTGTTGACAGGTTCAAATCCCTCACTCTTCGAGTCATTGTCACCGCTGGTGCTTTCCTTCCAGATGCTTGTAAGCTGAACCGCCATCTCCAAATTGCTGTTTGTCGTCGACGTATGGACTTCGTTGTTGACTTTGCCACATGAGGTATCAATTCCGCGCCTCACTGAGCCCCTGGTTTTGCCTTCGCTTATCTCGGTCTGGACGGCCACGCCAGCCTCAACGTCCCACTTGATTCCAGCGCCCTTCGACCAAGACAGCTCGGCGCTTATAGTACTCTCGGAGCGGGCACTGTACGTGTACGTGCAGCGAGTGTTGTTTTCGAATTTCACGGATGTCGTCGGCGGCCTGTCTCTGTCGGTAAAGCTTTCGATGGGCAGTGGCGGTGCGCCCTCAATAAAGCCGATGAGTGTCGGCGAGGTCTGGACCTGACTAACCCACTCCGTCTTCAACGCACCGATGCGGAAGCCCGTTACAAGGCACCAGTCTCCGCCCTTATCGATGTAAGAGTATGCCCGCTTGTAACTGCCTTCCATGTTTCCACTCGAGCTGATTTCCATTTCGCCGTATTCAGCCACTGAGGGGCCAGCTCTAATGTCGGCTCCGTGAGGTTGGTGAACTTTGGCACCCAGTGTATGATTAACACACGGAGAATCATGGCCGACCGGGGCCTCGGACGCTCTTGTGGTTGTGGCAGCTCCGGAAAGGGGTGTTAAGTGCCAGCAATTAACTGAAGCGTCGGTGAGAACAGACGTCAGATTCGGATGCGACCTTTCCAGTGCATCCAAGTCCGCTTTCTCGTCGTGGAATGGCAGATAGACAGCAAGATCCCCCGAAATCTCAGTCAGAGACGTATTCATTGAGTCACAGACGTCTTGGCTAGTTCTAGGCACATTCCAAATGCGCAACTCATCTAGCTCGCCACAGAATCCTTGTTCAAGGCCTAGGAATCGAGAGTCGTCGTCGTCGTCTTCATTGGAGACTAGAATGTTTCCAACTGACAGTTGTTGCGGTCCTGCAGGAGTCGCTTGGTCGAGCAGGTTCTTTCCGGGGTCATCTGGCTGCCCGTAATTCACTGGAATGGCGTTGAGAAATATTGAAAGTGCATAATCCGACTTGTACGGACCGACAACCCAATCAAGATCACCTTGAAGCTTGCCGTTGTTACGGCCGTGATCATCGATAAGACTGAATCCTCCCGGTTTGCGGCAAGACCATGAACCTATCAGACTGTCGTCGTGTGCCGCCTTCCCGCACAGCTCCAAAGGAGATGCAGGGCTTTGGATGGCCGAGGAGTACAGTTGTACGGATCCGATGATGCCTTGCAGCCCCTGTGTCTCGGTCCACTGTGCACCACCGAGATAGAGGGATGCCTCGTTTCCCTGCACAGCGTCATGAAATTGACGGGGAGGGTTTTCCCACGTCAATTCTGACAGTTGTTCGGATTTATCCTCGGTTTCTGGAGGAAATGCAATGTCACACTCTCCGTTCAGACGCCACGCGCGCATAGTAACCACCTGGCATGTTTTCGGAATTTCGTCGTCCCCTGATACTTGGGTCGACTTGCGAGAAATGAATATCTTATATACCTGGCCCGTAAGCAAAGCAGCTCTCGATTCGAATGTTCGTTTCTGCACGTTGCTCCCACCATTATCTGCGGCCCAGTGACAGAGGCGAATGTTTCCGTCTTTCGTGATTTCAATTTTCAGAGGCGTAGGGGCCGAGCTGCTGTCGCCTTTGACAAAAATGGGCTGTTCGTGGTCAACTCTCTCTTTGAGCTGGAGGCTAAAAGCTAGTGAGAAGTCGGAGACATTCCATTGCTCCGTTTTACCGAGGTCGATGTATCCATGGCCCGAGAATCGAACTGCGAATGTGCTGCGAGATGAACATGCCAAATGTGACCAATGATCCGGTTTCAAGACCGAGGGTTTTGTGATCATGAACTGCAAGTCGTTGATACTGCCGACCATGTGGTATGTGTTTTTGTCGTCTGGTGGCTGCGTGATGCCAAGGACAAACTTCTGTTCTTCCTTGGAAGAGCCATCGGCCCGTGGCAATCGCTCTGACTTGTAAGCAACCACGATGGTGTTCTTCGGGTTCGATTCGGCCTTGATCCAAGCTTCAAAGCAAATACCAGCACAGGCAGCTGTGGCTACCGTATCTTCAATCATTGAGTAAGTCGTCATACCATCGAGTCGGAGAGAGGTCGAGCGAGGTGGAGAGCCAAAGCTTGGACTCTGGCCACTGCCCTTGATGTAGCTAATGCCAGATGCTTGAATCTTTGCTGATGATGATGTGGCAGCTTGACCACTGGCCACCGCAGAAGGGGACCAAGCCATGCTGACGATTCCGGACCCTTTTGTAAAATCTCTGGCAGGCTTGCCACTGTACTTGATTAAATCTTTGTGGTCGTAAGCCGAAGAGAGTACAATGAGGCCTTTCATAGGTGGTTTCCCTTCCGGCCTCTTGTCGTTGAACATAGTGGCCACGAGGACCTTGTCTCCAACTTTGGCATCTTGCAGAACAAAGTAGCTTCGACTACCGATGTTTAGAAATGTTCCTGCCGCAACGGAGACTTCTGCGCCCGCTCGAAGGCTGATTTCCACGGACGGTACTTTGGAACTTGCTTCACCGTTGTTCTTTTCGCAAACAAAGTGTCAGACTAAGTGAGAAAGCAAGCTAGGGAAAATAGGCGAGATTGGAATCGACCAAACCTACCGGAATATCATTCAGCTCAAATAGCGCGCCAACGCGATCGGGTTTTGAGCTTGGACCGTTGATCAGGCTGCAAAACTTGTCGATCTGTGATGGCAGTCCTGTGTTTTGCCAGAGTTAGTACTTATAAATGCATGTCCGAGTAAGAATCCTCTCTTACCTGCCCATGTCTCGATTATTTTATTGCCGTCGGGCATATTCGCTGTCAGAGTAAGATTGACAGCTAAGCCGTCCACTGCCCATGGACATGGTTTCGTCTCAAAGACTACGTTAATAGCCTGCTGGAGCTTGCTCGTCGATAGTAGGCCTTTGTGGCCACCGAGGATCGATGCCGAAAGTTCAGTGGCTATAACTTTGCGAGATATGTTGTATTTGAGAGCCGAGAATGAACTTATATCAAGACTTTTGCCCTTGAAGAAGATTGTCACGCTTCCCGTGCCAGATTCAAATGCGCATGGCTCAGAGGGCTCACATTCGATCGTATCCAGTGGAAGGATCCCTCCAAAGATCTCTAAGCCCTCTCCCCCAACGTATAGGAGCGCCGTGGACGCATTCAATGAATCATGATGGGGCGATGTGTCTCCAGAAGTCGGAGCTGGCATGCTCAGAGTTGGCAAAGGTATCAACGCGGGTGTATCGCAAAGTGTACCGTCCGAGAGTAAGCAGAAGTCTAGGATGGCTAAACGTGGAGGAGATTTGTCGTTAACAACAAAGCCCAGTAGCACTCTGGCGCCACGCTTCATGTTCTTAGGCTCATCATCGCCACCAGCATCTGGCGTCGAGCCCGATCCATCATTCGTGTCGGCGTCCCTTGAAGCAACTTGACAATCCATTTGACTCCGGTCCAAGACCCAATAGAGCTCCAGGGCGTAATTTACTGGTGATAGAGCCAGACGTCACGCCGTTGATTATGATTGCGTAACTCGGAGTGCTTGGATCGTAGGTGATGGCGACGTGACTCCAAGCTTTGGCTTCAAGAACCGCACCTGACACAACAAGAGCATTATCCTCCCCATGTTTCCGAATCTCCACATGATACTTGTCGTTAATGAACACCCCGAGACTATTCTCAGAGAAGCGAAAAAGAGAAAAGCCTCCTTTGACAGATGAATCTGTCAAGCTTCCGGTGTCATTTATGGAATCTTCCGGCTGTACCCAGACCTCGAGTGTGAAGCCTTCCAGCAGGCTTGTTATTTGATTCTGTAGAGCGAGTCCATTTTTGCCGCTCAGCTCCACCGAACGCTTTGATGCGGGCGTCTTGGGCAAGATTGGGACCCGCGCCTTGCCACATATCCTCCCGTCGTCCTTTCTTGTGGCCGTACAAGGCCCTGGGCCGTTGGCGAACACCTTGCCATGCTCCTTCACTTGGCAAGTGTAGTAAACATGTCCATGGAGATCAAATAGACCGTTTGACGAAACATCGGTGGTCAAGCACTCCACCTCTCCTGTCTTCTGGGAGGAGGCGAATATCATCCACTTGGCCACGTTGTTGATCATGGTGGGGGCTCGGAGGACGCAAAAGCGACCGAATTCAAGGTCCTGGACGAATCTCAGTGAATATGTTGGTTCATAGAATGGTTCGCCATTGATGTCCTTGACACTGAGCGTATCCTGGTCGTTCAGCGGAATCTGCTTCTGTCGGCTACGCTGATATCGAGCCTCCAAAGGCCGATTGAGAGTTGAACCAACAAGTATGAAGCGGTCACAGAGTAGGTTGCGGTCTACTGGGGGGTTTCCGGCGTCTCCTTCTGTCATGAACTGGTTCGGAAACCCATTCTGCATGGGTGCACTCTGACGGAACAAGTACACATAACGACCGTCGGAAAGTAGTTGGAAGTCTAAGACGTCTTGGTCAATGAGGCATAAGGAGGAGGAGAGCCATTCGTCAAGCTTCTGCCCATGGGTCGGCGATCGCACAGTCTTTCGGTTGCTCCGATCGACTGCCGGGATCTGGTAGACAGGAACGGCCTCTTCACCGATAACCCTGACCTCTGACGGAAAATTCAGGGTCTTCACGTTATCGAACCAGCACTTCGAGTCAGGCTTTTCGCCCACCGCGGCTGTGCTCGACGCCTGCTCCTTGTCCATTTGACTGCCAGCTGTAGTATCGAGGATTGAATAGTTGAATGACAGAACGCCGTTCTTTGCCTTGGCCAAGGCGACGGCGACTGTGGTGCCATTGTGCGTAATAACTCGAGTAGAGACGTACTCTCCATCCAGCTGCGCCTGGTAGCGGCACAAGTTGGGAGCGAGGATATCTTGGAGTGCCATGGCGAAATTAAACGTCCTCGCTTGATTCGAACGGGAATTACCCAGTTTCCAGAGTGAGCCGGCAATGTTTGGTGGCGTGAAAAGATATTGGCAAGAAAGATTGACGCCTGTCTTTGGTAAACTGGACACGATGGGGGTTGTCGTGGATCGCGACTATGTGCGCTGCGAAATGGATATCACGGTCGCATTGAATAAATCTGGCGGCTGATGGACGCTGTTTCCACAGATTGGTCGACTGGCAGAATGATACCAGACTCTGTCGATGTTCAGCTTGGCTGTGCCAAGCTGCAGCCCGCTGTAAGACATTGTACTCGGTGGCGTAGTCCAGGCACCATTTAAGTTGGCAAGGGAGTTTGGTACATGCTAGCTTGGCTATTTGACGATCTGTCACAGTCGCGCTACGCATCGCACAACGTCACAAAAACAGTCAAGTTCGAACTGCCAAAACCGCGTTCGCTCAAGGCCTGTAGGAAGAGACCTAGCGTGCTAGCCCATTCCCCCCATGCTCCTCCAATTCTCTAGCTTGATAGCTTGAGCCTCCTACGTCAACTACATACCCAACGATAACCAAGTAGAAGTTAAGGCGATGCGCCTTTTCTCTAAGTACCACAAATGCGCCTCATGGCCTCAGCTGGCCTGTTCATATGAAAACTGGCACTTTGTACAGTCCGCGCCCGCACTGTACAGTCAGGACGGCCTCCGCTCATTGCCACGAACAGAGCTGTTGGATTATTACACTACCCACATGACCCATGGGCGAATAGTCTCCAAAAGCGTGCCTCCCCTCCTCTTTTGTACCACTGTTGAGTGCATTCAGGACCTTCATCGCTCATATATGTCTAGGAAAGTCGTAGTGTGCAGCAAGACTTCCTGCAGTGGAATCACCGTCTCAGCCACTTGCATCATCAGCGGGCGTTGACGTAGCATTATCACAAGCAAAGCAAAGGGCAATTGTGGCTGATTCTGTATCTTTGAGCTTTGAGCTACTTAAGTTAGAAGAACCGCTGGTCTGCCATGGAAACCTGTAATATGCTTAGAGACTTCAGTCACATTCTCAAAAAAACACCGTTCCATCCAAGTCCGTTTCACATTACACACCATCACAGCACTTCACAATGAACAACAGAGCCAGAGGTCCGCGTGGTAACCGGCAGAACAACCAGCATGGAAGGCCCAACTCGGGCCATCGAGACTCTCGACAAAACAGTCCCGGAGACGATGAGTTTCATGACGCCAACAGTGAGGGCGAAAGCGGCACCGAGCATGAGAAGGAGCCAAACCACGAGCATAATGGTGGGGGAAATACTCATTCCGACCCACTGCAAGGACGCAAACGTGGGAAGATACCTAGGCCCGACTCTGAAAAGGAGGACGATGCAGCTCCCAATGAACGGGACCCGGAGCCGCGCGGTGGCGACAACGAGTCTGAAGGCGACACTCCAGAAGAAAGCTTTGACGAAGACATTTCACAAAACCCACAGAAGACGGTTGAGAAAATCGAGATCTTATGCAAAGTCATCGGCATATCAATCAAAACTACGCAGACCCGCGTTAAGAAGCCAAAGTCATCTGGAGGCGAAGACGATGACAACGAAGATGTCGATGGTGAGCCGAGCGCGGAATTTGTCAGGCTAGTCAAAAGTGCCATGGATGATGTCGATGACGGCATTGAACAAATCATCAACCTGAACGAAGGCGCCAGTCCTGAAGAGTGTCAGAAGAATATTCTTGATAATTCCGGAGATCCTGAAGCAAGCGACAAGTTCGAGGCCGTTAAAGCTGCTCTCTCGAGCATCGGTGCCAGGGTCACTGCCGGGCTTCGAATTCTCGCACTTGTCGGCACCATTGCTCTTGTGGGCGTAGGTCCTGTTCTTGCCGTGGCTCCGATGCATTTGGTGGCTAAGGACATTGCAACATGCATCTACGGCCAGTTTGAGGATCCTCAAAAGTTCAAAGGCATCAGCAAACCGGATCAGAAGCCTGCACCTGGTGCACTGGAGACCCAAAGCGCTAGACAGCTGAAAGATCTCTTGAAGCTGGACGAGAATGATGCTGTCATCGAAAGTGTAATCACTGTCACTATGCTGCAAACATACTCTCAGTTCAAGTTGGTCGCCGCAACCAAGACTACGATTGACGCAAACAACGATGACGGAGAGGTATGAAGTTTGGTCAATCGACCCAGCCACGATACATCAAGGTGTAGGCGCTCACCAGCTAGAATATGGAATACATCTCAACAACATAATCATGTTTAGTAGTAGTTTTCTTTCAACAGCCCCTGAACTAAATCGAGGCGTATTATGGCATCGTGTTTTTGTACCGGAGAATCAATTCAAAATGTTTCCATGGTCCAATATTTTGATTCGACTAGCGATCTAGTCCCCTCGAAGTACCCATTGAACATGTCTGTCGTATGGGACATGGCGTTCATGGGCTGGGCACAATCGCACGTTTTCTCATAGATACTTTGCATGCAATTTCCACTCGCTGATAGTCATAATAGTTGAGATTATGTTCTACGCCAGGCGCATTGGGAGAACCAATACTAAGAACCTAACTCGCTTCCAGTAATAAATTTCTCAGTTAAAACCTGAGCAAGCGCAACATAGCATCCCTTACACTGAAAGAAACCATTCTCATCATCCCACGTGTTGAACTCTGCGGACACCCTTTTCTCGTCACAAGTCGCGTACAGATCTACTTGGAGATTTTTGTCGGGCTTCACATCAATATGTGAAAACGCATAGAAAAGGCAGGCAGGCTTCTCCTTCATTGGAAAGGCGTAGTCTCTTGTAAGTTTCACGCTCTTTGTCCGACGCTGATCGAACGCAATGTCGAGAGGGCCGGAGCGGATGGACCACTCATCTGGCTCGTGGGCAACCCAAGAGGCCGTGATATTGTAAATCCTTGAATCTGGAAACAGGGTAGTCAGCCATCGTGTCATGAGTCTGCACAAGGGCACCATGCATGGGGTTTCCGAGTACGGTCAAGGCTACAGAGAATAGGGAAAAAGAGAGGGACGAACCATTCCAGGTCTTCAAATGCACTGTGAACCCTTTTCTATCAACATCCGAGGACGCCACGTCGATACGCAGAAACTCCTTATCATCAGTGTCAAACGAGCTGATGAAGACAACGACACTCGGGGTCTGGCTGAACGGTTTTGCAAAGGTCTGGCGTTGACAGCGCTCGTTTTCACCAGTCAGACCGTCCCATCTCACGTTTCCAGTCCGAACTCTTACATCCGCCGGTTTAAAGGAAAGAACGTTGCATATGGCTGCGTTCAGGTGTGTCTCGTGCCACGTTCCTATGTCGATATTGTAACCCACGCCTTCGTTGATGTCGGAGACTTCTGATTTGAGGCGGAAGTTGGCATCAACGCCCATGTCCACCTTGCGGATACCAGTCACGATGTTGGCGGTACAAGATGTGTCGAAGAAGTGTCGAGCGCTGGCCATTTTTGCTCCCGGCTTGAAGTCTGGGAATAGCGAGGCGTTGGATGTATCGCAATGAAGGAAGAAAGCTTCCAAAACCTTTGGGTACAAAGACTGCACAAGACTTCGAGCCTCTTGGTCTATGAAACACCCACCCTGTCGTATGTCGGTGCTGCCGTTGGTTAGGCGAGCAGGCAGATCGTAATGCATGATTGACTCGGGATCCCGTAGCTGGTCACAGCCTTCGGCGCCCGTGAGCAGTTCGGCATTGGGAGACTTGCACTCCCGATCCACTTCATCCTTCTTCCATGGCAACGGACACTGATTCAGCTTGGCATGGGGTCTAGAACGCTGTGTCAGTTCTCTACATATTTGCGCAATGCTGCGGTTGTTTTCTTTAGTCGAGAAAGAGGCATCACTCACAGTCCGAGAGCGTGACCACAGAGATGAAGGGCGAGCCTCTTGATAGAGGCATGCGAATAAACAGCCTTAGAGCTCTTCCATCCGCCGAAGTTGAAGTTCATCGTGGGCTCCACCTCTGACGAGATACCAGCGGCCACAGCGCCGATGCAGCTCCAACTTGGCATGTCATTTCGAAATGATATACGAATGTCTGCAAGCTCGCCAGCGCGTGCCTCTCTCATTTCAAGCGTTTTTCCCAGTCCGGTAAACCACTCATCTATAGCTTCTTTGACGATTTTGATCACAAATTCTGGTGTCTTGCTCTCTTTTCGCGATATTATCGAATAGCGGAGCTGCGAGCCCCGGGGCCATGGTACAATGGTGTCGATACCTTTGCAAGAAATTCTTGGGTTCCCCGGTTGGCCTGGTACGCAGAACAATAACGGTGTCGTGTTCACATACGCGAAGCCAGGCGTCTTGGTGATGGTGGTGGTGGTGGTAAAGGTGGTAGACATACTGGGCTGCTGTGGCTGTTCAAAATGTCGTTCAGATTTTGTCGATAGGCAAAGATTCTGTACGGAGGGATGGGTGAAGCAAGCCTGATCTTTCAAACTAGGGTTTTGGAGAAGCTGGTCGTGTTGGGGATCCTACGCAGAATGCACATGCCGCTAACTCCAATGCAAGGAATTATCAAGAGGGCTAGACTGTTTACGACACTTTGATTTTCCTCATCCCTGGGACGGCGTCTGCTCAATGATGTGTGTGTTCCAAAAGCCACTTCCTTGCAGGCTTTAGGCGCGGATTTAGTTGGCGTAGCCCTCGCTGGCCTAGATCGGTCTCAGAATACATGAGGGTGTCTGACACGTTGATCCGGTATTTCTGGCCATTGAGTGTGGTTTGATGTTTTCGCACAGTAGGCTGGGGCGACTTGATGATTTTCTTGGGGCTGTGGAAGAATGACAGCTGAACGTGGGATCGACAAACTTCCCCAAGAAACCAAGACATTGATCTCCTAACTACCGCTCGCCAAGAAACGCCAGACATAATATCCCCTCGGATATCATTTCACCTTCGGCTAAGGGCACCCGGACACAGCAAGGCGTTCAGCTGTTCGAAACGTTTGCGTAGGTGGCTCTCCATGTGGAGGAGGCGGCCGCTAAGGTAGAGCTTGAGTTTTCGAAGATCACTAGCTAACATCGCCACGAGGTGCTGAAGCGGGCGCCGGACGTTCAGCTCTTCGCGTTGGCGCCCTAGTAATACGAGTCTAAACTAAATCTCAACTTCAGTCGCCCATGATGCTGCTCAGCTCCAGGCTTTCTGCCAGTAAAGATTGAGCTCAAGGTTTTCGCGTCCAGCCTCTTGCGTAGATGTTTTGGACGTTGGGCCTTGGCACATTGGCAATCGAATGGGCCACTAAAATGCGCATGTCTCGGTACTTGGGGTGATCAGCTTTCATGGCGATCTTGACGCGGGATGTCCCGCGACCCAATGAGGAATACAGCTGGTGGCGGCGGCATTTCAAGTGCGCAGAGAGGCGTTGCGGATACATGTCACATGGGAGTCCACGGCTTGGGCGGGTATGAGACGTCACACAAGCACCTTAGTGAAGAGCGCAGCGGATGGAACCGGTCGATCATGATAATACCAAGGAGGTGAGATGGCGTGAATTGTCATGGAGTCGCGATGGCATCAGGCCGTGGTAACATAATACTTTCTCCTTCATAACATTTTGATAGTGACCCCGTTGATGTGTATGGCCCATGAGATTATGAAGAAGAAATGGTAACAGTGAGATATCTCATTCATTACAGAAGCGTCTACGAGAACGTTTTCAGTCCTCTTGAAGCCTCTCAATGAGTGTTTATCATCCTGAACGTCTGCGATCTCATACCATAACAACTAAGATACCATTAGAGACACTGTTTATCATTTGAGCGGATTATTCTGGCTATCCGGGCGGCTCGTGATGATTTGATACCAGCGACGTGGTCGATGTTAATAACGTTGACGATCATAATAACGATAACGCCGACAGTAGCAGTGGTCATAGAAAGTGGTACGACAACAAGAATACTAAGAAACTAGATGTAACCATGATAAACAAGTCCAGATAGATAATAAGTGGTTCTTTGCCCTGATTAGCTAAGTATTTGTCCGGATAGCCAAGCTCTCAGAGAACATCACGGATACAATCATGACCCAATCATTCCGCAATCACAGTGTTGCTTGGGAAGAGCGCAGTGACACCTATAAGACTCACTCTTATCGCTGGAAATCTTAGCTGCGATTGCATTGCCCTGCGCAGTATCCCAACAAGGCTTTGAACCTCAACGATGAATCAATGCTCTCCAATGTCTAC